>CAKOGC010000014.1:0-106192 GCA_933228815.1 Machimus atricapillus
ATCTTTGCAATAAAAGAAAGTTTAAGAAGATGCGTTTTGTATTTTAGTCTTTCTGAGGGAAAGAATTTTTCAGAATTTTTCAGAGGTAGTGTTTGCTTTGGATTTGATTAGCGGGGTTAAAGGAGTGACGAAAAAATGTCTGCTAAAGATCCAAAGGTTGAGAACATGATGAGCTACCCTGTAAAAGTTACATAATCGAAATCGGAGATGAGACGGCTGAGCAATTAGCATGAGAAGTTTGAAAATGAGTATTCCCTGATCGCGCTAAGCACAAAATCACCCGAAAAGGTCGTGTGAGGCATTTTAAGAATTAATTTAGTGGAAGGGTTGGCTTTGGTTTTGCTTTGCGGGGTAACGGGGTCACGAAAAAATATGGGCTAAAGATCTAAAAGTTGAGAACATGATAGGCTATCCTGTAAAAGTTACAGAATGCAAATCGGTGAAGAGTTGGCTGAGCAATTAGCGTGACACATATACAGAGTAATCCAAAGTCAGTTAAAAATGTCATAAAACGTAATAATATAACTTCTTTAATTATTAATGATGTCATTAATCCTAAAGGCTTAATAGGAGAACTGTAATTTATTTGCAGAACAACCATTATGCAGCCTTAAAATTCATAAAATTCCTGCATAAGTGGAAAATTTGTATGAAAATACGCAGAAATCAAGAAAGTAGACTTTACTTCAAATGCAATTTTCTCCGAAGGCCGCAGGTTGCCCCAGCAAATTTTTGTTTTCAACGATGCATAAGGATCTCTACTTTAATTTGATACCAGTGAGAGCGCGGGCAAATGCGGAAAGTTTTTTAAAAGTTAAAAAGAAATACAAATTTTGGGGAAAAATCCCCATTTTTAATTAAAATGCTATTATTAAAAAACTATTTGACTTTTATCATAAGTTTATGGTCTAATAATAGCTTCTCATATTTAGTAAGTGATTTCATTAATAACAATTTACCCTCCCCATACAAATATTTTCAGAATATAACTTTGAAATCATAGAAAATTTGAAAATTTTTGTTAAAAAATGAGCCCTTCAAATTTTTCTCTGACTTTAGCTATTCGAAACACAGAGAGGGGGGGGTAAAAAAAAAAAATTATTGCCAGAAGGTAGTACATTTTGTTTACTATGGAATGGCATTAAAATTTTTAAAATCTATGACATGACGAAAATTGATCATTTTTACCCACTGTGGGTGGGTGGGTGGGCGGATGAAGCGAAATATATTTTTTACAGGTGAAGCTAATAAAAGTGTGTTAAAAATAAAAAATAAAAAAATGTCTATTAAAAAACTCTCCTTAGAGATCCCCCCCCCCTAAAAAAAAAAACCATAAAACCAATTTTATTAAATAGGTCAGAGATATTGATCAGCTGATCAAAGGAATCCAGCGAGCGACTTGTTGGCGCGGGGCTGCGCGGCGTCGAGGGTGGTGCTCGATTTGTGCGGCAAGAAAAGTTGCCTTGCAATGGGCTTGAATTATTTTTGTGCAAATATGTTTTCGTAAAATTTTGTATGAAAACGTTCTCGTAGAGAGTCCAGGGTGGGAATAAAGTGAAGGTCTCTAGATTATCTTTGCAATAAAAGAAAGTTTAAGAAGATGCGTTTTGTATTTTAGTCTTTCTGAGGGAAAGAATTTTTCAGAATTTTTCAGAGGTAGTGTTTGCTTTGGATTTGATTAGCGGGGTTAAAGGAGTGACGAAAAAATGTCTGCTAAAGATCCAAAGGTTGAGAACATGATGAGCTACCCTGTAAAAGTTACATAATCGAAATCGGAGATGAGACGGCTGAGCAATTAGCATGAGAAGTTTGAAAATGAGTATTCCCTGATCGCGCTAAGCACAAAATCACCCGAAAAGGTCGTGTGAGGCATTTTAAGAATTAATTTAGTGGAAGGGTTGGCTTTGGTTTTGCTTTGCGGGGTAACGGGGTCACGAAAAAATATGGGCTAAAGATCTAAAAGTTGAGAACATGATAGGCTATCCTGTAAAAGTTATAGAATGCAAATCGGTGAAGAGTTGGCTGAGCAATTAGCGTGACACATATACAGAGTAATCCAAAGTCAGTTAAAAATGTCATAAAACGTAATAATATAACTTCTTTAATTATTAATGATGTCATTAATCCTAAAGGCTTAATAGGAGAACTGTAATTTATTTGCAGAACAACCATTATGCAGCCTTAAAATTCATAAAATTCCTGCATAAGTGGAAAATTTGTATGAAAATACGCAGAAATCAAGAAAGTAGACTTTACTTCAAATGCAATTTTCTCCGAAGGCCGCAGGTTGCCCCAGCAAATTTTTGTTTTCAACGATGCATAAGGATCTCTACTTTAATTTGATACCAGTGAGAGCGCGGGCAAATGCGGAAAGTTTTTTAAAAGTTAAAAAGAAATACAAATTTTGGGGAAAAATCCCCATTTTTAATTAAAATGCTATTATTAAAAAACTATTTCACTTTTATCATAAGTTTATGGTCTAATAATAGCTTCTCATATTTAGTAAGTGATTTCATTAATAACAATTTACCCTCCCCATACAAATATTTTCAGAATATAACTTTGAAATCATAGAAAATTTGAAATTTTTTTTAAAAAATGAGCCCTTCAAATTTTTCTCTGACTTTAGCTATTCGAAACACAGAGAGGGGGGGGTAAAAAAAAAAAATTATTGCCAGAAGGTAGTACATTTTGTTTACTATGGAATGGCATTAAAATTTTTAAAATCTATGACATGACGAAAATTGATCATTTTTACCCACTGTGGGTGGGTGGGTGGGCGGATGAAGCGAAATATATTTTTTACAGGTGAAGCTAATAAAAGTGTTAAAAATAAAAAATAAAAAAATGTCTATTAAAAAACTCTCCTTAGAGATCCCCCCCCCCCCTAAAAAAAAAAACCATAAAACCAATTTTATTAAATAGGTCAGAGATATTGATCAGCTGATCAAAGGAATCCAGCGAGCGACTTGTTGGCGCGGGGCTGCGCGGCGTCGAGGGTGGTGCTCGATTTGTGCGGCAAGAAAAGTTGCCTTGCAATGGGCTTGAATTATTTTTGTGCAAATATGTTTTCGTAAAATTTTGTATGAAAACGTTCTCGTAGAGAGTCCAGGATGGTATTAAAGTGAAGGTCTCTAGATTATCTTTGCAATAAAAGAAAGTTTAAGAAGATGCGTTTTGTATTTTAGTCTTTCTGAGGGAAAGAATTTTTCAGAATTTTTCAGAGGTAGTGTTTGCTTTGGATTTGATTAGCGGGGTTAAAGGAGTGACGAAAAAATGTCTGCTAAAGATCCAAAGGTTGAGAACATGATGAGCTACCCTGTAAAAGTTACATAATCGAAATCGGAGATGAGACGGCTGAGCAATTAGCATGAGAAGTTTGAAAATGAGTATTCCCTGATCGCGCTAAGCACAAAATCACCCGAAAAGGTCGTGTGAGGCATTTTAAGAATTAATTTAGTGGAAGGGTTGGCTTTGGTTTTGCTTTGCGGGGTAACGGGGTCACGAAAAAATATGGGCTAAAGATCTAAAAGTTGAGAACATGATAGGCTATCCTGTAAAAGTTATAGAATGCAAATCGGTGAAGAGTTGGCTGAGCAATTAGCGTGACACATATACAGAGTAATCCAAAGTCAGTTAAAAATGTCATAAAACGTAATAATATAACTTCTTTAATTATTAATGATGTCATTAATCCTAAAGGCTTAATAGGAGAACTGTAATTTATTTGCAGAACAACCATTATGCAGCCTTAAAATTCATAAAATTCCTGCATAAGTGGAAAATTTGTATGAAAATACGCAGAAATCAAGAAAGTAGACTTTACTTCTTCGAGTCTGCCTTCAAACTTGACGGAGATCAGACGTCAAAAAATTGGCTCTGCAAGTTGGTCTGAGTTTTGGTGTTTTTTGGCTGTTTTTGGTGCCCTTAGTGATTGCTTTTTGAATCCCGCACCTTGCTTTTTGGAATTTCATCCAACGGGAGCTTGCACCTGCGGCGGGTAAAGGAGGAGCCCGTTTTATTGCCAGCGGCTGGATGCCGGGAGCGCCGGCGTGGAGCCACGCGGCCCGGTTAACCCCGGACAACAACCTCTGTCAAGGAGGTGACATATAAACGTAGCCAGACGAAATACTTAGAGCTACAAACTAAAAAGAGAGGACAACTTAATTACACCGAATCCCTAATTTTAACGTCACACAACTGCAAAACCAGACGTCGGATCTGATTTAGGCTGAAGATATGGCGTCTGGCCAGGCCAGCGCCAATTCTTTTTCCGGGCTGGAATGTCAGCCTGCAGAAGGGCAGCCCATGAAAAAGGCTAAAATGGCCGTCAAACGGCAAAAACCGGCAACCATGCAAGCCGAGGGTTTCCCTTTCTTAGGGGAAAGTTTTTCTAAGGAAAGGGCAACTTCCAATGGACAACACCCGCGCTATATCACTATACAATCAGTAGTTCCTGAGAAACCGTTAAAGCGGTTCAACCATTTTGCGGTACGCAAGGGTGTTGACGCGGTGTCGACCAAATTTAGCAAGGCCAGCTACCTCAAGGATGGCGAATTACTGCTCCTGGTGGAAAATCAGAAAATCGCAGATAGATTCCTTAAAATAGACACGATCGCTGGAATCCCGGTAACAGCTCAACTCCACCCCACTCTTAACTCAGTAAGAGGGACCGTTTACTCCAGGGACTTTGGCCTTATGTCACAGGAGGAAATCTTGGAGGGATTAAGGGACCAAGGAGTTACGGAAGTCGTCCAGATAAGCAGGCCCAGCACCCGTGAGCCAGGTACCACTTTCGCCACTGGGTTACACATTCTGTCCTTTAACGCCTATCAACTTCCCAAATACATTGAGGGCGCATGGCAGCGCATTGAGGTTCGGCCATACTACCCGCTACCCATGCGATGTCGGTCTTGCCAGAAACTTGGACACACGACCAAAAGGTGCACGGAAGCAGCCGTTACATGTGGGACCTGTGCTAAGCCAGGCCCTCATGAGGGCAGCCAGTGTGAAGGAACCTACTGTGTGAACTGCAAGACTAACTCACACGCATCAACCAACAGGGACTGCCCGGAGTACCTTAAGGCGAAAGAGATCCTAAAAATTAAATGCATAAAGAAATGTTCAATGTTCGAGGCCAAAAGGGAATTTTACGCCAACTACCCAGTACACACAGGTCCAACGTTTGCTGAAGTCATTAGTCGAGGACACACCAACTCTTCGCAAAACTCCAATGCCTCGCGTCAAGCGCCCCAAAATAAAACAGGAACTAACACAGAGATGGGTCAACAAGTTCAAATCACCAAGAAAAATATTACTCCATCCCCCCCTGCAATCAACATAGTAAGTACCCCCAAAATAACAACAACAATTACCGAAACTAACAACACAAAAAACATAAAACAACAAACAAAAGCTAGCACCCCCACACCCACACAATCTCCCACTACTAAAACAACCACAGAAAAACACAATCAACTTTCATTAACACCCAAATCGAAGAAAGCAGTGAATAATTTGGTTAACAAGGTTATCGGCCTTGAAACTCAAGACCCGGTTATTTTGTCCATATCTGGACCACATATGGTTCTGGAGGAAGCTCCGCCTGAATGGATGGAGCAAGACGACCCTTTTTCAGACTCTACTCTTACCGACCACTCCGGTGACGGAGAATAGAAATCTTCTTGCCGACATTATGAATTTTGACCCTATCTCTGATCTTTCGTTTCGAGACCTAACAGTCTTGCAATGGAATGTTAGAGGGTTGTACAACAACCGCCCTAACCTGGATCTCCTCATTGCTAGATACAAGACCCACATTATTCTACTACAGGAAACCAACATCTTGTTGGAGGAACATCCTAATCGAATTGGTCCCTTTAGCTACTTCGGCTTCAATTTTTCCAGAGAGAACAGGCGTGGTGGTGTGGCCGTTCTCGTCCACATGTCCATTCCCGCCGTACAAGTTTGCATAAACTCTGATATTATGGCGTGTGCCGTCACCATACATAAGCCGCGAGATCTTACCTTCTGCAGCATTTACCTTGAGAATGCACAGGGGATCACGGTACGGGATCTTGACCTGCTGGCAGATCAGTTACCCACACCATTTATGGTGGGGATTTCAATGCTCACAGCCCTCTATGGGGCTCTGAGCGTTGGAATCCCAGAGGGCGACAGGTGGCCGCCTGGATCGAGGACCGCCCCTTGTGCATTCTCCATACTGAGCACCCAACCCATCTGGCATACAACGAGTCATATTCCAACATCGACCTGACTTTGGTCCCTCCTATAATGGCCAGAGACTTAAATTGTGCTGTGCATGATAACCCAGAAGGCAGTGACCATTTCCCTTTGGTAATCAATACCAAATTTCAAACTGCTAGAGCCCAGCCGGTCGTTAAATTCCGGGAAGACCGGGCCAACTGGGATAAATTTAGGGTGACAATAGGTGCGGAAGCAGCTCGAAGGCCACCCTCTAGGAACATAGAGAGAGAGACGGCTCAGATCACCAGAGTTATTAGATCCGCGGCGGCTACCAGCATGCCTGTATCTCGCCCCCACTCAACTTCTCAACCAGCCTGGATGAACCCCATCATTCTCTCCACTATTAGAGGAAAAAATAGAGTCTGGAAGACTTTCCAAAGACACCCTACGAATACAAACATGATTGCATACCGCAGGGAAGCGGCGCGGGTCAAACGAATGATCAAGGAGGCCAAAAAGAACGCCTGGATCGACTTCGCAACCTCCATCGATCAAAATGTTAATCTGGCGGATGCCTGGAGAAAAACTAGATTAATCTCCGGCAACAGGGCTTCTAACTTGATCGGTAACCTGACGGTGGACGACACCCTTTTCTCAAACTCTAGGGACATCGCCGAAAAGCTAGCCCAGTCGTGGTCTGGCTACTCGGACGACAGCTCTTTCCGACCGGAAAATATCGCTGCTAGAAACAATTGGTCCATGACGAATGGGCCTTTCTCCCCGGTCCCTGCCAGAAATTTATCGTACCCAATATCCCTTCGGGAGTTGAGTTCAGTACTCAACTCTTGTAAGGGATCAGCGCAAGGCCATGACAGAATTTCCTACCGAATGATTAGAGAGTCTCCTGATCTTTTGAAAGAGAGACTGGTTGATCTCTACAACGTTATGATTCGAGGTAGTGCCTTCCCCAAGGTATGGAAAAACGCGGTCCTCGTCCCCATCAGAAAAAAGAACACAACGACTCAGGGCTCGATTACACCGATAGACCTCCGTCCGATCTCTTTGCTGCCCTGCATGGGCCGTCTGTTTGAAAAAATCATGAGTCGTAGACTCTCCACGGCTCTCGAGGGGATTCTGCCCGGGGGTGTTCATGGCTTCAGGAGGCATCGTGGTACCACCTCGATTCTCCTGGAGCTGGAGGACTCCGTCAAGAGCTCTTTCGACAGGCGGGGAGAGTTATACCTCCTTTCAGCGGACGTGGAGACGGCGTATGACAGGGTTCGATGGGACGTTGTCACAACCCAGCTTCAGGTATGGGGCTTTGATGCTAATTTCATCCACCTGGTCCAAAATTTCCTTTCCTCCCGATCCTTCCAGGTTAGGGTTAATGGCTTTGTGTCGGCACGGAGACCTTTACATAACGTTTTGCCACAGGGCTCACCAATGTCTACTGCTCTTTTCAACACCTATATCTCCCCCCTCCTCCACAAGCTAGACGACATAAACGGACTCAACTACTACGTATACGCGGACAATTTACTACTGACCACGACTATGAACCCGCCAACGGAGGTACTCAGAAGGAGCATAACGGCATTAGACATCTGGTGCTACGAAACCGGTGCCATCGTCCCCCATGATAAAATGGAGTACATGGTCTTCTCCCGGAAGAGGTCCCCACAGTTCACCACAGTGGAAATAGATGAGGATGTCTTCAGAGCCCAGGAGAAAATCAAAATTCTTGGAATCATCCTTACGCCCAAGCTAAGCTGGACCGACCAGTGCAGGAGAACGGCAGCAAATCTGGACAAAGCAACCAACCTCATTAGGTCAATCGCCGCTCGAGGTAACGGTTCCCCCCTGCATGCCACTGTGCACATCGCCAAAACCCTCGTCATGGGTATTACCAACTATGGTCTTCTAATTTACGGACAGTCCACCAAGCAAAACTTAAATAAAATCCAAACGGCTATAAACAGGGCTCTCCGCACCGCTTTTGGTGCACTCAAAACTACTCCAAATAGAGCTCTGTGGATGGAAGCTGGCTTGGCTGACCTGCAGACAAGGATCAAAATTCCCAGATTGAAATTAGTTGCAAGAAACACGTTGGACTGGAGGAGACCGCACCATATCACCTTCCAGCATAGGTTGGAGACAAACCCTCGCCGCAGCGCCATCTCTGCCCTCAAATGGGTGAAGGACCAGCTCCTGGAACTGGAGTTGCCAATATCCCCGCCATGCGCTAAACCCCTGACTGAGATCCCCCTGGAGATCTTCCACCGCCCTCTTTTTACCAAGAGCACCCGCCAAAAGAATAAGACCACCCAAGAAGAATTTCGTCAGCAGCACCTGGAACAGCTTACTGGGTACTCTGGTTGGACTATTATTTACACGGACGGATCCAAAAACAGCGATAATGTAGGAGCAGCCTTTGTCTCCACACTCAGGGGGTCGGTATTAACCTCGACGCATACCTTTCGACTGAACAGCCTTGCATCGAACTTTGAGGCGGAAATTTTCGCCCTTATGAGGGCAATGGAGTTTGGTCTAAAGGCTAAGACTAACACCGTAATCTTCACGGATGCCAAAAGCGTGCTACAGGCCCTAAACAATCCGTACAGCCAAGACCCTGTAATAAGCCACATCCGAACCACGCTGCTCAACACTGGCGGCAAAATAAAGGTGGACTGGGTTCCTGCACATATAGGGATTTTCGGCAACGAGGCTGCGGACAGAGCGGCGAAGGCGGCAAGTTCGGACCCCGGCTTAAACCCGCTGCAGGTTCCTCAGAACACCAGTTTCCTTATTAGGAATGGCCGGGAGCAAATCTGGGAAACATACATCGCTGCCTGGAGAAACACCAACACCTTCCATGCCCAACATTCCCCCTCAGCTGCCCCACCAAAGTACAGGCCGGACTTATCCAGACGGGAAGGATGCATCGTTTTCAGGGTCAGAATGGGGCATTGCCTCCTAACAAAGGCCCATCTCTTCGCCAGAGGCCCTCAGCCAGGATGTGTACAATGCCAAAGACCCTTAACGATCAGGCACATCCTGGAGGAGTGCCCGACCACCACGACACTGCTGGGTTCAACCCTTCCACCTCTTCCGGAGCTGCTGGACCCGTCTCGGCCTGATTTGTTGCTGGAATTGATAAATAGGCTCAATATTGTAAACCATATTTAATCTATACTACCAAATCTGTTGGTTATATTGTTTTTGGTTAAGGCCTGTATTATTAACGGACTATATTTCTTATTTCTTTGTATTAATTTGTTTTTTTGCCTTGAATTAGTTGGAAGATTGAAACTGAATTTATACGTTTAGCGTTAAGGTCTGAATAATGTAGGAGCTAATTAATTGTACCTATTGCTTATTTTGTTTTTATTAAGGTCTGTACAATTAAGGAACTATCTCTGTTACACTCGTTGTATTAATCACTTTTCTTTGAATTAACTGGAAGACTGAAAATTAATTTGTATATTTAGCGTTAAGATCTGAATTATGAAGGAATTATTGATTGTATCCTTATTGTAAGCGCCATATGGTCATAGCTACCGAGCGCGCTATCTGTAATCCAGGGCATTTGGAAGTAGCCTATGCGCCTGGTGAAATAAATAAATAATAAATAATAAATAATAAAAGTTGCCTTGCAATGGGCTTGAATTATTTTTGTGCAAATATGTTTTCGTAAAATTTTGTATGAAAACGTTCTCGTAGAGAGTCCAGGGTGGGATTAAAGTGAAGGTCTCTAGATTATCTTTGCAATAAAAGAAAGTTTAAGAAGATGCGTTTTGTATTTTAGTCTTTCTGAGGGAAAGAATTTTTCAGAATTTTTCAGAGGTAGTGTTTGCTTTGGATTTGATTAGCGGGGTTAAAGGAGTGACGAAAAAATGTCTGCTAAAGATCCAAAGGTTGAGAACATGATGAGCTACCCTGTAAAAGTTACATAATCGAAATCGGAGATGAGACGGCTGAGCAATTAGCATGAGAAGTTTGAAAATGAGTATTCCCTGATCGCGCTAAGCACAAAATCACCCGAAAAGGTCGTGTGAGGCATTTTAAGAATTAATTTAGTGGAAGGGTTGGCTTTGGTTTTGCTTTGCGGGGTAACGGGGTCACGAAAAAATATGGGCTAAAGATCTAAAAGTTGAGAACATGATAGCCTATCCTGTAAAAGTTATAGAATGCAAATCGGTGAAGAGTTGGCTGAGCAATTAGCGTGACACATATACAGAGTAATCCAAAGTCAGTTAAAAATGTCATAAAACGTAATAATATAACTTCTTTAATTATTAATGATGTCATTAATCCTAAAGGCTTAATAGGAGAACTGTAATTTATTTGCAGAACAACCATTATGCAGCCTTAAAATTCATAAAATTCCTGCATAAGTGGAAAATTTGTATGAAAATACGCAGAAATCAAGAAAGTAGACTTTACTTCAAATCCAATTTTCTCCGAAGGCCGCAGGTTGCCCAAGCAAATTTTTGTTTTCAACGATGCATAAGGATCTCTACTTTAATTTGATACCAGTGAGAGCGCGGGCAAATGCGGAAAGTTTTTTAAAAGTTAAAAAGAAATACAAATTTTGGGGAAAAATCCCCATTTTTAATTAAAATGCTATTATTAAAAAACTATTTCACTTTTATCATAAAATTATGGTCTAATAATAGCTTCTCATATTTAGTAAGTGATTTCATTAATAACAATTTACCCTCCCCATACAAATATTTTCAGAATATAACTTTGAAATCATAGAAAATTTGAAAATTTTTTTAAAAAAATATTATAATTTAAAAAAACTAAAAAACACACTTTTATCGCGCACTAAAAGGTATAAAATAATTAAATTAAATAAACTTTAATTTGTTACGATATATGCATGTTACCCTTCCCAATATTTTAACTTTATTGTAGGGTTAACGCAAACATATATTTTTTTATTCAATATGTGACGGATGATAGATATGCTAGGTAGTTATTAGTAAACTTATCACTTCTTTTATGTCCAATGAGTGCGGTTACTGCCGCATTTGGGGCACCGAAGCCATCGGTGTCGCTATGCAATCGGAGTTCTCGCCCGAACCTGGCAGAGAGACGGTCGTGTATCCTCCTGCACGGACGATGCAGCGAGCCGGGGAGGGGGCGTAGCTGGAGGTTGAGGTGAACGTCTGCCTGCGGGATTCGGGATCCAACACGCCTCTTTGCTGCGCTCGTAGCCCCGAGGAGCTGTGGCCCTAGGGAGTAGCACACCCTAGGTCTAGGGAGAACACCCGCTCTGATCCTTAGGTCAGACGGGAGGTGCAGGGGGGTGTTCCTCGGAAAGCCTACGGAACCCTCGGAGGCAGGTCGCTGGTGATTCGGGGCCTGTTCAAAGAGGGGAAAGGACGGTCGGAAGGGGAGGGCCCTCCTATAGGTACCGGGGGAGCGGGAGGCGTAATGCTGGCGATTGCCTCGGCTATGGTCCGAGAACGCGAACCCGGTGCCCGAATCCGGTTTTGAACATACACCTATGGATTACAAAACCGATAAATCAGGGGGGGAGAATGAGGGGAGCAGCGGCACGCCCGCCAATCCCTTCGCGAGGAGGTCGCGAGTCCTCCGATCGCCGGTGCTGCATACACCGGTAGATCGGCCACGGTCGCGGGAGTCCTCGGCGGACTCGGCGGCGGCAGGAGATGCGGCTCGCCCGCCAGCTGCCACGGTGGCCCGGAAAGGCAGCCTGGAGGACAGGCTGACCGCGGCGGAGGAGAGGATGGAGAGGGGGTTCCGTCATATGAGGGGCCTCGTCCAGGAGATGTTGGCTGCTCTCAAAAAGCAGCCAAACATCTCCAGGATAGTTAAAGACGGTCTCCCGGCGCTGGAGGAAGCGCTGGACGACCTCGACTCGTCCAGGAGGGTGTGCGCGGACGCCCGCCGCGGTCTGCCTCAGGGGAAACCGGCGGCAAGGGCCTTCGGCACGCAAACTGCTCCGGCTGGGGCGGCGAGCGTGGGGGTCGCACAGCTGGCGGGGGGGAGGCTCTCCCCAGGGAAGCCTTCCACGAGGTCGCAGGGCACGCAAACTGCTCCGATGGAGACAGTAAGCGTGGCGGCCTCACCGATGGCTGGAAAGAGAGGAGCTTCCAGCCCTCCCCTTCAACCGGAGGGGGAGACAAGAAAAAAAAGGAAGGAGGAGCCAGCACCCTCCTGGACCGAGGTGGTCCGGAAGGGCAAAACGGCCAGGGCTGGCGAAAAGGCTGGAGAGACGAAGCCGAAAAACGGCGAGCGAAAGAAGAGGAAGGAGAAGAGAAGGAAGACGGCGGAAAAGAAGACCCCTGGAGTTGAGCGGGCCAACAAAGCTCAGACTCCGGTTCCGGCTCCCAGCCGACCAGCGGCTTCCACCGGGAAGACCAAGCCGGAGGCCATCCTGCTCAGACCCGCAGCGGGGAAGACCTTCGCGGAAGTGCTTAGCACTGCCCGCAGAGCGGTCAACCCCGAGAGCTACGGGGTGAGTGTGAAGGCCGTCCGGCAGACAAGGTCTGGCGAGGTGCTGCTTGAAATCGGGCAGTGCACCCCGGGAACCCGGGCAGCCTTCTCGGACGCTCTAAAGGGGGCGGTCGGGTCGGCGAGCACCGTCAGGCAACTGGTCCCCAGAGCCACTCTGGAGATCAGGGAGCTTGACGCCTGCACGACCAAGGATGAGGTCTTAGAAGCCCTCAGTAGGGATCTGGGGGATTATAATGGCCACCTCCAGGTCGCGCTGACCCGTCCAAATGGCCGCGGCCAGTGCTTGGCCATTATAGAAGTGGACGAGACGGCTGCGGCGAAGTTGCTGCGGGCTGCCCGAATCAAGGTCGGCTGGGTCAACGCAAGGATCCGTAGGCGGGTGGTCGTGTCCAGGTGCTTCAAGTGCCTGGGCTACGGGCACCAGAGTCGAACCTGCAAGGGACCGGACCGGAGCAAGCTCTGCTTTCGGTGCGGCGGGGACGGCCACAGGGCCAAAGACTGCACCGCGAGTCCGGTGTGCTTCCTTTGCCCTGAAGTGGCGGGGGAGACCGGCCCGCGGCGACACTTGGCGGGCTCGGGTGAGTGCGGGGTCTTCCGCAAGGCCCTAGGGGAGGCCAAGAAGAGCTAATGGCGGTTGTCCTCCAGGGCAACTTAAGAAGGAGTAGGACGGCTCACGATCTGTTGGCTCAGATCCGTCTCGAGAAAGACGCTGACGTTGTTCTAGTCAGCGAACAATATCGGGACGGGTCTGAGCCGACGTGGTATCGCGACACCCTCGGCACGGCGGCAATCTGGGTCCCGGATCTGCGGCGCTTTGGCGTCGTGGACCATGGGGCGGGCGCCGGCTTCGTTTGGGTGAAGAGCAATGACGTCACTTACGTCAGTTGCTACTTCACTCCGAACGAGCCAATAGCGGACTTCCAGGCCAAGTTAGATGGCCTGGAGGACGCGGTCCGCGACATGGATGGGGATCTGGTGGTGGCTGGAGACTTCAACGCGAAGGCTTTGGAGTGGGGCGAGCCTGTGCCCGACTCGCGCGGGGGACGTGTCCTGGACTTCGCGTCCAGGGCCGGGCTGGTGGTCCTAAACACCGGCTCGACGTCCACCTTCCGACGTCCTGGATACAGGGAGACGATTATTGACGTCTCCCTGGCGACAGAAAACCTGGCTGCACGAGTGCAGGACTGGCGGGTGATCGAGGACTACACAGCCAGCGATCACCAATATATCACGTTCCGCGTGCGGGATATGGCGCCAGTGCGGGCCCGGCGCGTTCAGGGCCCGCCCAGATGGGATGTCTCCAGGATGGACGTTGAAAGGCTGTCCCTAGCCATCACACGCGGCCAGCGAACCATTGCCGGGATCCCAGAGGACTTGCCACCTCTCGAGCGGGCTGCTCAGGTGGTGGACTCCACAATGAGTCTAATCCACCGGGCCTGCCGAGAGGCCGTGCCGAGGAAGAAAGGAGGCAGGGAGGGGCGCCGTCCTGCGTATTGGTGGACGGACGAAATCGCGGACCTGAGGCGGACATGTCTCCGTCTCAGGCGGTTGGCTCAACGAGCTGACCGGCGTGAGCCCGATGCAGCCCGTAGATCCGCCGAACACAAGGCGGCGAAGAAGAACCTTCGTAGGGCCATCCAGAAGAGTAAGCGCCGATGCTGGCAGCGGCTGGGAGAGGACCTCAACGAGGACCCTTGGGGACTAGGGTACAAGATCGTCCTCCGCAAGTTGGGGGCCTTCAAACCGAATGCTCCCCTCGACGTGGGGACGGTCCGATCCATAGTGGATGCTCTTTTCCCCACCCACCCGCTGGAGCCTCATTACGCGGCCCGCGAGGCACTCGATCCTCCTCCATTCACGATGGAGGAGCTCACGAGGGCTTCGCAAAGCCTTCAAAACAAGAAGGCGCCAGGGCCCGACGGACTCCCAGCAGAGGTGCTGAAGGCGTTGACGTCGAGCCATCCAGAGCTCTTGCTCGAGATGTACAATGCCTGCCTGAAGGCGGGAGTTTTCCCCTCCCGCTGGAAGGTAGCTAGGCTTGTGCTGATCAGCAAGGGCAAGGGGCCAGTGGGGTCCCCCGGGTCGTACAGACCGCTGTGTATGCTCGACACGGCCGGCAAGCTCCTGGAGAAGCTCCTGAAGCCTCGCCTCCAAGCAGCCGTTGAGGCTGCTGGAGACCTTTCCGAGAGGCAATATGGCTTTCGGAAGGGGAGGTCGACGGTTCACGCTATCCAGGAGGTAGTCGATGCGGCCCGGGCCACCGAATGCGGGAATCATTATTCTCGCCCGGTGTGCCTGCTGGTCACGCTGGATGTGCGCAACGCCTTCAACTCGGTGAGGTGGGGGGACGCGCTCAATGCGCTCGAGCGGGACTTCAGGGTCCCTCAGTATCTGTTGCAGATGATGAGGGATTACCTGAACGATCGCACCCTCACCTTCGAGACGGAGGATGGCCCGGAGACGAGGGTTCTTTCGGCGGGGGCGGCCCAGGGCTCCATACTGGGTCCCGACATATGGAATTACACATATGACGGGATCCTCCGTATGGAGATGCCAGAAGGGTCCTTCCTGGTTGGGTACGCCGACGACATCGCAGCGGTTATTACCGCCAGAGATGTCGACAAGGCTCAGATGAGGCTCAACCAGGTTATGCGTCGGGTGACTTCCTGGCTGAGCGACCACGGGCTGGAGTTGGCACTCGCCAAGACCGAGATCGTCCTTCTTACTAAGAAGCGCATCGATCTGTTGAGGGAGATGCGGGTAGGAGACATGACGGTCCGGACCCGGCACGTGGTTAAGTACCTGGGGGTAAGCCTCGATTGCAGGCTTGCCTTCTGGGACGAAATCAGGGGCCGGGCCGACAAGGCGGCTGCGGTAACGGCGGCGCTGAGTAGGGTCATGGCCAACATTGGTGGTCCCAGACCCTGCAAAAGGCGTCTGTTGCTCCGCACCGCTGAGGCTATAATGCTCTACGGAGCAGAAGTCTGGGCCGACGCGATGCGATGGGAAAAGTACCGCAAGCGCATGCTTGCGGTGCAACGCCGCGCGGCGCTCCGCATCGCGTGCTCCTACCGCACGGTCTCGGAGCCGGCGGTGCTGGTGGTCGCGGGGGTCATTCCAATTGACCTCCTAGCCAGGGAGCGGCAGTCCGTCCACCGGGAGAAGTCTGCCCTGGGGAGAAAAGAGGCCGCGAGGGTGGCCCGTGCCAGGACCTTGGCGTCCTGGCAGGATAGGTGGGATGGGGAGTCGCGGGGCCGGTGGACAGCTCGGCTGATCCCCCAGCTGGACACCTGGCTGAACCGTCAGCATGGTGAGGTGGATTACTACCTCACCCAAATGCTGACGGGGCACGGGCACTTCCGGGCCTTCCTCCACCGTATTGGGAAGGTGCCGAGCCCGGACTGCTCGTACTGCGACTCCTCATCGGACTCCGCTCTCCACACATTCTTCGAATGTGCCCGTTGGGGAGCGGAGAGGGCCGAGTTGGAAGCGGCGACGGGCAGCGTGACCCCGGACAATATAGTCGGGGTCATGCTGCAGAGTGACGATTTCTGGCGGAGGGTTGCCTCTTTCGCGAGAGGGATCCTTCGCCAGAAGGAACACGACAACAACAGGGGCTTGTAAGGAGCCTCTGTTGGCTTATGAGTGTTATTTATATTATTTATATTAGTGGTGTGGAAATATTTATTATTTATTATTGGGGAAGCTGACAAAAGCGGGTGCCCGGCACCGGAGCACCAGCTGGCTAGGGATGGGGCACACAGACAAAAACATGGCTCCTGGGAGGAGTCCGTGTTGGCTGCGTGCGTGAGGACGGATGGATGTGTTTGAGTGTGTGGTGCGCGCCCGGTACGGGCGAATGTATAGGGCTCCACCCCGAAGTAATGTCTACTAGACGGTTCCGGGGTGGAGTTCCTGGAGGTGGGGAGTGGGGTTTTAGCCGGTAGGCCTGGCATTGTGGCCAGGGAGCCCGCCACACGGGTGGCTTCGGTCACCTAGGTGCGTAACGGCATTTCCCCACTCCCATAAAAAAAAAAAAAAAAAAAAAAAAAAAAAAAAAAAAAAAATGTCCAATGAGTAATTCAAAAAGTGTGGAGCGCTTTGTCTAAATTAATTAAAAGTACACATAACCAAAAAGCGCTCCACACTTTTTGAATTACTCATTGGACATAAAAGAAGTGATAAGTTTACTAATAACTACCTAGCATATCTATCATCCGTCACATATTGAATAAAAAAATATATGTTTGCGTTAACCCTACAATAAATTTAAAATATTGGGAAGGGTAACATGCATATATCGTAACAAATTAAAGTTTATTTAATTTAATTATTTTATACCTTTTAGTGCGCGATAAAAGTGTGTTTTTTAGTTTTTTTAAATTATAATATTTTATTTTATACTTTTCAGTCTTAAAATGACTTTAACATGCTAATCATGGCATTGTCATCCAAACTAAACGTGTATGCAAAATTTCAGCTCAATCGTAAATCGGGAAGTGGGCCAAATTTAACTCCCAAGATTCCTTTACACATAACTAAAAAGCGCTCCACAGTCCGCCATATTGGACTTAGAATGACGTTTGCATTGCATTGCAAAACTAAACGTGTATGCAAAATTTCAGCTCAATCGGAAACCGGGAATTGGGTCAAATTTAACTCCCAAGATTCCTTTACACATAACTAAAAAGCGCTCCACAGTCCGCCATATTGGACTTAGAATGACGTCACTTAGCTTATCATGCATTGTCATCCAAACTAAACGTGTACGCAAAATGTCAGCTCAATTGGAAACCGGTAAGTGGGACAAATTTAACTTCCAAGATTTGTTTACGCATAACCAAAAATAACCAAAAAAGGGTTCCACAGTCCGCCATATTGGACTTAGAATTACGCCACTTAGTTTATCATGCATTGTCGTCCAAACTAAACGTGTATGCAAAATTTCAGCTCAATCGGAAACCGGCAAGTAGGTCAAATTTAACTTCCAAGATTTGTTTACACATAACCAAAAAGCGCTCCACAGTCCGCCATATTTGACTTAGAATTACGCCACTTAGCTTATCATGCATTGTCATCCAAACTAAACGTGTATGCAAAATTTCAGCTCAATCGGAAACCGGCAAGTGGGTCAAATTTAACTTCCAAGATTTGTTTACGCATAACCAAAAATAACCAAAAAAGGGCTCCACAGTCCGCCATATTGGACTTAGAATTACGCCACTTAGCTTATCATGCATTGTCATCCAAACTAAACGTGTGTGCAAAATTGCAGCTCAATCGGAAACCGGGAAGTGGGTCAAATTTAACTTCCAAGATTCCTTTACACATAACCAAAAAGAGCTCCACAGTTCGCCATATTGGACTTAGAATTACGCCACTTAGCTTATCATGCATTGTCATCCAAACTAAACGTGTGTGCAAAATTTTAGCTCAATCGGAAACCGGCAAGTGGGTCAAATTTAACTTCCAAGATTTGTTTACACATTACCAAAAAAGCGCTCCACAGTCCACCACATTGGACTTAGAATGACGCCACTTAGCTAATCATGCATTGTCATCCAAACTAAACGTGTGTGCAAAATTTTAGCTCAATCGGAAACCGGCAAGTGGGTCAAATTTAACTTCCAAGATTTGTTTACAAGTGAAGCTAATAAAAGTGTGTTAAAAAAAATGAGCCCTTCAAATTTTTCTCTGAATTTAGCTATTCGAAACACAGAGAGGGGGGGGGGGGGGGTAAAAAAAAAAAATTATTGCCAGAAGGTAGTACCACAGAATAAAGACTAACCCAGAAGGCCCATCTAGAACAAAAAATCGTTCTATGAAAGCAAAACTTCTCAATACGTCAAAATCCCATTCCTTATACGTGCAGCGCTTGAGTCGAGCCGAGCAGCCCGAGCTACATAACGCATGCGCACTAGTAAATAAGGCTACATAAGGCATGCGCACAAGTAAATAAGTCGCTGGCTTTGAGTACATGCCCTTGTTCGTCAGTTCTTCTGCAGTGGGATTTGATTTATTAAAAATCTTTAAACTGAAACAGGGACCAAATTTTTGTTCTAGATGGGCCTTCTGGGTTAGTCTTTATTCTGTGGTAGTACATTTTGTTTACTATGGAATGGCATTAAAATTTTTAAAATCTATGACATGACGAAAATTGATCATTTTTACCCACTGTGGGTGGGTGGGTGGGCGGATGAAGCGAAATATATTTTTTACAGGTGAAGCTAATAAAAGTGTGTTAAAAATAAAAAATAAAAAAATGTCTATTAAAAAACTCTCCTTAGAGATCCCCCCCCCCCTAAAAAAAAAAAAAAACCATAAAACCAATTTTATTAAATAGGTCAGAGATATTAGGTCTGTTCGCGTACCTGCAGTCACTGCAAGCAACTTGCAGGAAACTGCAGAAAGTCGTTTTCTTACTCGATATGACAGCAAATTTCTGCTGACGTCATCGCTTCCCCTCCTGCAGTACCTCTAAGCAACTTGCAGTAGGTCTGTTCGCGTACTTTTTTCGCCTGCAAGTTACTGCAGTTTGCTACTTCATGTGGTGGGGGTAAAATTGTAAAAGTACGAAAACACTTTTCTGCAATTTTCTGTAAAAGCAGAAGAAGAGTGCGAAAGTGACGGTTTGAAAAGTGAATTTGTGGTTGTCAGTCCTGTCTGTCTGAAAACTGAATATTGTGGATTTTAACAAAAAGAAGGTAAACTGCGAATCTGCTAGAATTGGTCGATTTTTGTGCACTACCACGCATTAAACAAAACCAGCTGACTGAACTGACAATTGTATTTTGACAAGCAGGAAGCTGCAGAAAACTGTAGGCAGTTCAGAGCTACTGCAAGTTGCTTAGAGCTACTGCAGGAGGGGAAGCGATGACGTCAGCAGAAATTTGCTGTCATATCGAGTAAGAAAACGACTTTCTGCAGTTTCCTGCAAGTTGCTTGCAGTGACTGCAGGTACGCGAACAGACCTAATATGTATTAAACTTTTTAAAGTAATTAACTTTAAGTAGTTAACGAAATTTATTAATAGGTCTGTTCGCGTACCTGCAGTCACTGCAAGCAACTTGCAGGAAACTGCAGAAAGTCGTTTTCTTACTCGATATGACAGCAAATTTCTGCTGACGTCATCGCTTCCCCTCCTGCAGTAGCTCTAAGCAACTTGCAGTAGCTCTGAACTGCCTACAGTTTTCTGCAGCTTCCTGCTTGTCAAAATACAATTGTCAGTTCAGTCAGCTGGTTTTGTTTAATGCGTGGTTGTGACAAAAATCGACCAATTCTAGCAGATTCGCAGTTAACCTTCTTTTTGTTAAAATCCACAATATTCAGTTTTCAGACAGACAGAACTGACAACCACAAATTCACTTTTCAAACCGTCACTTTCGCACTCTTCTTCTGCTTTTACAGAAAATTGCAGAAAAGTGTTTTCGTACTTTTACAATTTTACCCCCACCACATGAAGTAGCAAACTGCAGTAACTTGCAGGCGAAAAAAGTACGCGAACAGACCTATTTACACCCCTATTCTGGCAATCGTCAGTGACCGGTCATAAGTCACAAGCGAGTCACAAGGGTGTGGGGAATCAAAATTTGTGACTTTTTGGTATTCTGAGTGATAACTCACAGTTTTGACATTACAAAAATATTTTCAAAACTGTAACCGTCCCTTGAGCAGGTCACAAGGAAATTGTAGGGTAAGTTTGTCGCTTGATAATTTATGCTTGTGCCATTTTGCATAATCTACTGTGGCAACATGCAATTGAGGCTGGTGACGAAGGAGATCAGGAAGAAAAAGAAAATTTCGAAGCGTTAATCGCCGAAAATCTCCTAGAAACATCAGAACTCTTCCGTGAAGGGCGACGAATCAGGGAAGAGTATTCTAATAGCTTGTAAAAAGAAAAAGAAACAAGTTATTACAATAAAAAAGTCTTTTATTTTTCTGTTAATTTATTTAAAACATTTACAAGAGCGTCTGCAAACACCTTCTGCTGGTCCAGAAGATGAAGGCACGTTGACTTGATGTTGGTCGGTGACTGCTGGAACTTTCACCCAATCCCTTAGATGCCGTGCTTTCTTCTACGGTGTTCACCTGCAAGACACGTCTAGTGACATCCTGTAAAAATATTTGAATGCCCATTTCTTTAAAAAAAAAAGCTTCATTTTCCTCACCTCTCCACCTATAGTGGGCAAATCTTGAAGCCCATCAACCACAATAGCGCCGAAATTCTCCAGGGCTCTTGACTCGAAGGTGTTCATTTGCTCCTCTTCGGGCGGTCCGCCTCCAGACGCTTTCTTCGCTGCCTTCGTTCATTAATTATCTATTATTAACAAAAAATGTGTAATTGTTACACTTACCAGATTCAGATGCCATTATTTTGCACTATACGTGACCATCACTTTCAAAAGTAACTATAAACCCAATTCACCACACTTAAATGACACTGTGGTGAATTTATTGTGATTATTCTTGTCAGAATACCAAACAACTATTCAGTCACAGTGAAAGTCACACATCACACAACACAATCGACGATCACAGGAGCTTGTGACTTGTGACGGGTTACAACGCCGGAATAGGGCTTAAATGTTGGAGCATTTTAAAACTTTTAATATAAAATTTAGCACAGGCCGATGCTGCTGAACTTGCGGAGTGGTGGTGGCAGGGGGACCGATCAGCGGAGCGCCCGGCACAGCTGATGGCAAATTTTGGGGCGCTGCGAAATTTGCACAGCTGTTCCTGTCACCCAACTCGATTCTCCCGCAACACCGAAAATCGACCGACCTTCGCTACACTTTCCGCGATTACTAATAGAAAACCGGGCACGGCACTTTACCTTTAGTCCCGTGGGATTGGCCAACAAGGGCTTAACCGCGCTGGAGTCCTTGGCTCGCTCGGGTGCAGCACTTCGCTCCTGGAAGGTTGCTCGGGAGGCACTGCCGACACTCGGGGCCCGCAATTAAGCACCGGGCTTTAGGAACACCCACAATTTATTGGTCGCGACCACGGCTCGACAATTAATTAAACTTTTTCTTGGGACAAACGATCGCCAAAGGAAAACTCACGAACTGCACTACTTGCCGGTCACACACAAGATGGCTGGATCATCAACCTCCCAAGTTTTCAAAGTTTTCTCCGCAGGCGCTAGGGGGAAACAGGGGCCGTTCTGAAAACTTTCCTGCAATAGGTGACATTAGAAATGGCAACGAATAAAGAGTGAATTCATTTTTCTCTATTGCAGGGACTGCAACAATACTTAAAATTATAATTTTTAAAATTCTTGTATTTCGGAAAGAAAACATTTTTCCTACTTCTTTGAAATTTACTCGCGACAAGCTTTTATGATCATATAAATTGTGTATAATGAGGTTATAAGTTGATAGTTAAAATTTTAAAGGAAAATTTTATTTTCTTCTTTTTAGAGCATTTAAAAAGATTGTTTTTAAAAATGTTTTTTTATTTAATTTATTTTTTGACTAAAAAACGCTTATCAAGCCCTTTCATTTGATACCCATATCATAGGGGTTACTATGAAAATTATAAATCGCCATTTTGTGACGTCCGCCATATTGGATTTAGAAATGGCGTTACTATCGTTTCCTACTCTTCAAGCTCTTTCATTTGATACCCATATTAAGGGGGTCGACCAAAAATACATGGTCCACCATCTTGTGGCGGCGGCCATTTTAAAGATATTGCAATTTTGAGTATTGCATATTGCATTGTCACCAGAACTAAAGGTGTATGCAAAATTTCAGCCCTATAGCTTCATTGGAAGTGGGTGAAATATTGACTGCAAAATTCCACGGCCCACCATCTTGTGGCGGCGGCCATTTTAAAGATATTGCAATTTTGAGTATTGCATATTGCATTGTCACCAGAACTAAAGTTGTATGCAAAATTTCAGCTCAATCGGTTGAAGATATCTGCTTCAAAATTGAGTAGCAAGATTCCACCCGCACAAACATACATACATTGCAAGCTAATAAAAAGCTTGTAAAAACACAAATTCCACCCACTTTTTTTCGAAAAAGAAGTAGGAAAAATGTTTTCTTTCCGAAATACAAGAATTTTAAAAATTATAATTTTAAGTATTGTTGCAGTCCCTGCAATAGAGAAAAATGAATTCACTCTTTATTCGTTGCCATTTCTAATGTCACCTATTGCAGGAAAGTTTTCAGAACGGCCCCTGTTCCCCCCTAGCGCCTGCGGAGAAAACTTCGAAAACTTGGGTGGTTGATGATCCAGCCATCTTGTGTGTGACCGGCAAGTAGTGCAGTTTGTGAGTTTTCCTTTGGCGATCGTTTGTCCCAAGAAAAAGTTTAATTAATTGTCGAGCCGTGGTCGCGACCAATAAATTGTGGGTGTTCCTAAAGCCCGGTGCTTAATTGCGGGCCCCGAGTGTCGGCAGTGCATCACGAGCAACCTTCCAGGAGCGAAGTGCTGCACCCGAGCGAGCCAAGGACTCCAGCGCGGTTAAGCCCGTGTTGGCCAATCCCACGGGACTAAAGGTAAAGTGCCGTGCCCGGTTTTCTATTAGTAATCGCGGAAAGTGTAGCGAAGGTCGGTCGATTTTCGGTGTTGCGGGAGAATCGAGTTGGGTGACAGGAACAGCTGTGCAAATTTCGCAGCGCCCCAAAATTTGCCATCAGCTGTGCCGGGCGCTCCGCTGATCGGGCCCCCTGCCACCACCACTCCGCAAGTTCAGCAGCATCGGCCTGTGCTAAATTTTATATTAAAAGTTTTAAAATGCTCCAACATTTAAGCCCTATTCCGGCGTTGTAACCCGTCACAAGTCACAAGCTCCTGTGATCGTCGATTGTGTTGTGTGATGTGTGACTTTCACTGTGACTGAATAGTTGTTTGGTATTCTGACAAGAATAATCACAATAAATTCACCACAGTGTCATTTAAGTGTGGTGAATTGGGTTTATAGTTACTTTTGAAAGTGATGGTCACGTATAGTGCAAAATAATGGCATCTGAATC
Source organism: Machimus atricapillus (assembly GCA_933228815.1). Taxonomy (NCBI): domain Eukaryota; kingdom Metazoa; phylum Arthropoda; class Insecta; order Diptera; family Asilidae; genus Machimus; species Machimus atricapillus. The sequence continues at coordinate 23,682 of CAKOGC010000014.1, forward strand.
TGGTAAGTGTAACAATTACACATTTTTTGTTAATAATAGATAATTAATGAACGAAGGCAGCGAAGAAAGCGTCTGGAGGCGGACCGCCCGAAGAGGAGCAAATGAACACCTTCGAGTCAAGAGCCCTGGAGAATTTCGGCGCTATTGTGGTTGATGGGCTTCAAGATTTGCCCACTCTAGGTGGAGAGGTGAGGAAAATGAAGCTTTTTTTTTTAAAGAAATGGGCATTCAAATATTTTTACAGGATGTCACTAGACGTGTCTTGCAGGTGAACACCGTAGAAGAAAGCACGGCATCTAAGGGATTGGGTGAAAGTTCCAACAGTCACCGACCAACATCAAGTCAACGTGCCTTCATCTTCTGGACCAGCAGAAGGTGTTTGCAGACGCTCTTGTAAATGTTTTAAATAAATTAACAGAAAAATAAAAGACTTTTTTATTGTAATAACTTGTTTCTTTTTCTTTTTACAAGCTATTAGAATACTCTTCCCTGATTCGTCGCCCTTCACGGAAGAGTTCTGATGTTTCTAGGAGATTTTCGGCGATTAACGCTTCGAAATTTTCTTTTTCTTCCTGATCTCCTTCGTCACCAGCCTCAATTGCATGTTGCCACAGTAGATTATGCAAAATGGCACAAGCATAAATTATCAAGCGACAAACTTACCCTACAATTTCCTTGTGACCTGCTCAAGGGACGGTTACAGTTTTGAAAATATTTTTGTAATGTCAAAACTGTGAGTTATCACTCAGAATACCAAAAAGTCACAAATTTTGATTCCCCACACCCTTGTGACTCGCTTGTGACTTATGACCGGTCACTGACGATTGCCAGAATAGGGGTGTAAATTTCGTTAACTACTTAAAGTTAATTACTTTAAAAAGTTTAATACATATTAGGTCTGTTCGCGTACCTGCAGTCACTGCAAGCAACTTGCAGGAAACTGCAGAAAGTCGTTTTCTTACTCGATATGACAGCAAATTTCTGCTGACGTCATCGCTTCCCCTCCTGCAGTAGCTCTAAGCAACTTGCAGTAGCTCTGAACTGCCTACAGTTTTCTGCAGCTTCCTGCTTGTCAAAATACAATTGTCAGTTCAGTCAGCTGGTTTTGTTTAATGCGTGGTAGTGCACAAAAATCGACCAATTCTAGCAGATTCGCAGTTTACCTTCTTTTTGTTAAAATCCACAATATTCAGTTTTCAGACAGACAGGACTGACAACCACAAATTCACTTTTCAAACCGTCACTTTCGCACTCTTCTTCTGCTTTTACAGAAAATTGCAGAAAAGTGTTTTCGTACTTTTACAATTTTACCCCCACCACATGAAGTAGCAAACTGCAGTAACTTGCAGGCGAAAAAAGTACGCGAACAGACCTACTGCAAGTTACTTAGAGCTACTGCAGGAGGGGAAGCGATGATGTCAGCAGAAATTTGCTGTCATATCGAGTAAGAAAACGACTTTCTGCAGTTTCCTGCAAGTTGCTTGCAGTGACTGCAGGTACGCGAACAGACCTAATATCTCTGACCTATTTAATAAAATTGGTTTTATGGTTTTTTTTTTTTAGGGGGGGGGGGGGGGGGGATCTCTAAGGAGAGTTTTTTAATAGACATTTTTTTATTTTTTATTTTTAACACACTTTTATTAGCTTCACCTGTAAAAAATATATTTCGCTTCATCCGACCACCCACCCACCCACAGTGGGTAAAAATGATCAATTTTCGTCATGTCATAGATTTTAAAAATTTTAATGCCATTCCATAGTAAACAAAATGTACTACCTTCTGGCAATAATTTTTTTTTTTTTTACCCCCCCCTCTCTGTGTTTCGAATAGCTAAAGTCAGAGAAAAATTTGAAGGGCTCATTTTTTAAAAAAAATTTCAAATTTTCTATGATTTCAAAGTTATATTCTGAAAATATTTGTATGGGGAGGGTAAATTGTTATTAATGAAATCACTTACTAAATATGAGAAGCTATTATTAGACCATAAACTTATGATAAAAGTGAAATAGTTTTTTAATAATAGCATTTTAATTAAAAATGGGGATTTTTCCCCAAAATTTGTATTTCTTTTTAACTTTTAAAAAACTTTCCGCATTTGCCCGCGCTCTCACTGGTATCAAATTAAAGTAGAGATCCTTATGCATCGTTGAAAACAAAAATTTGCTGGGGCAACCTGCGGCCTTCGGAGAAAATTGCATTTGAAGTAAAGTCTACTTTCTTGATTTCTGCGTATTTTCATACAAATTTTCCACTTATGCAGGAATTTTATGAATTTTAAGGCTGCATAATGGTTGTTCTGCAAATAAATTACAGTTCTCCTATTAAGCCTTTAGGATTAATGACATCATTAATAATTAAAGAAGTTATATTATTACGTTTTATGACATTTTTAACTGACTTTGGATTACTCTGTATATGTGTCACGCTAATTGCTCAGCCAACTCTTCACCGATTTGCATTCTATAACTTTTACAGGATAGCCTATCATGTTCTCAACTTTTAGATCTTTAGCCCATATTTTTTCGTGACCCGTTACCCCGCAAAGCAAAACCAAAGCCAACCCTTCCACTAAATTAATTCTTAAAATGCCTCACACGACCTTTTCGGGTGATTTTGTGCTTAGCGCGATCAGGGAATACTCATTTTCAAACTTCTCATGCTAATTGCTCAGCCGTCTCATCTCCGATTTCGATTATGTAACTTTTACAGGGTAGCTCATCATGTTCTCAACCTTTGGATCTTTAGCAGACATTTTTTCGTCACTCCTTTAACCCCGCTAATCAAATCCAAAGCAAACACTACCTCTGAAAAATTCTGAAAAATTCTTTCCCTCAGAAAGACTAAAATACAAAACGCATCTTCTTAAACTTTCTTTTATTGCAAAGATAATCTAGAGACCTTCACTTTAATCCCACCCTGGACTCTCTACGAGAACGTTTTCATACAAAATTTTACGAAAACATATTTGCACAAAAATAATTCAAGCCCATTGCAAGGCAACTTTTCTTGCCGCACAAATCGAGCACCACCCTCGACGCCGCGCAGCCCCGCGCCAACAAGTCGCTCGCTGGATTCCTTTGATCAGCTGATCAATATCTCTGACCTATTTAATAAAATTGGTTTTATGGTTTTTTTTGAAGTGAAAACTTCTTTAGCGGCGTTGAGCACTTTTTTGGGATGGGTAAAAAATGTAAATTTCGCGTCAGGTCACGTGACCCTGATCGAAAAACCGTAAGACGGACAGGGCGCTTGCGCGAGTGTGCGTGTGTGTTTGTACACAGCCTGCTACGCGCATCTACGGGAAAAGCTTTAATGATTTGCCAATGATTTTGAGTGGAGATTTCAACATAATCTTTGCAGACGATAAAAATCAACTATTAATTGAATTTTTAAATAATGAATTTGGTTTAACGATGTCAAATGATCGCAATCTTAGCACAACGAAATACAAAACTACTATTGATGCGGTCTTTATTAGACATCTAAATAGATTCGAATCAAAATTGTTCGTTTCTTACTTCAGCTACCATAAACCTATTGTATCAGTTTTAGAGATTGGCGATGATGATGCTGGTAATGATGATGGTGAAAGAGCCGTTGAAATTATGGATCAAAGTTGATTTTTCTGAGAGATAAACTTTTTAATGTAAATTAATTGTAATAGTTCTGAAGTGTTAAATTTTTTATGTAATATAAATTGTCATGTTTGTGTACGATAGCGCAATAAATGAATATTGTATTTTACCACATAAATGATAGTACTTTTATACTGATAAATAAAGCAATTCGTGCGAAATTATTCCCTAACCATTCCAAAATATTCAAAAATGCACAACGTTAATGTTCAAGTTTTCACTTCTGCCGGCACTCCCGGAGTACCACCCATTGTTTTTTTTTTAGGGGGGGGGGGGGGATCTCTAAGGAGAGTTTTTTAATAGACATTTTTTTATTTTTTATTTTTAACACACTTTTATTAGCTTCACCTGTAAAAAATATATTTCGCTTCATCCGCCCACCCACCACCCCACAGTGGGTAAAAATGATCAATTTTCGTCATGTCATAGATTTTAAAAATTTTAATGCCATTCCATAGTAAACAAAATGTACTACCTTCTGGCAATAATTTTTTTTTTGTTACCCCCCCCTCTCTGTGTTTCGAATAGCTAAAGTCAGAGAAAAATTTGAAGGGCTCATTTTTTAAAAAAAATTTCAAATTTTCTATGATTTCAAAGTTATATTCTGAAAATATTTGTATGGGGAGGGTAAATTGTTATTAATGAAATCACTTACTAAATATGAGAAGCTATTATTAGACCATAAACTTATGATAAAAGTGAAATAGTTTTTTAATAATAGCATTTTAATTAAAAATGGGGATTTTTCCCCAAAATTTGTATTTCTTTTTAACTTTTAAAAAACTTTCCGCATTTGCCCGCGCTCTCACTGGTATCAAATTAAAGTAGAGATCCTTATGCATCGTTGAAAACAAAAATTTGCTGGGGCAACCTGCGGCCTTCGGAGAAAATTGCATTTGAAGTAAAGTCTACTTTCTTGATTTCTGCGTATTTTCATACAAATTTTCCACTTATGCAGGAATTTTATGAATTTTAAGGCTGCATAATGGTTGTTCTGCAAATAAATTACAGTTCTCCTATTAAGCCTTTAGGATTAATGACATCATTAATAATTAAAGAAGTTATATTATTACGTTTTATGACATTTTTAACTGACTTTGGATTACTCTGTATATGTGTCACGCTAATTGCTCAGCCAACTCTTCACCGATTTGCATTCTATAACTTTTACAGGATAGCCTATCATGTTCTCAACTTTTAGATCTTTAGCCCATATTTTTTCGTGACCCCGTTACCCCGCAAAGCAAAACCAAAGCCAACCCTTCCACTAAATTAATTCTTAAAATGCCTCACACGACCTTTTCGGGTGATTTTGTGCTTAGCGCGATCAGGGAATACTCATTTTCAAACTTCTCATGCTAATTGCTCAGCCGTCTCATCTCCGATTTCGATTATGTAAATTTTACAGGGTAGCTCATCATGTTCTCAACCTTTGGATCTTTAGCAGACATTTTTTCGTCACTCCTTTAACCCCGCTAATCAAATCCAAAGCAAACACTACCTCTGAAAAATTCTGAAAAATTCTTTCCCTCAGAAAGACTAAAATACAAAACGCATCTTCTTAAACTTTCTTTTATTGCAAAGATAATCTAGAGACCTTCACTTTAATCCCACCCTGGACTCTCTACGAGAACGTTTTCATACAAAATTTTACGAAAACATATTTGCACAAAAATAATTCAAGCCCATTGCAAGGCAACTTTTCTTGCCGCACAAATCGAGCACCACCCTCGACGCCGCGCAGCCCCGCGCCAACAAGTCGCTCGCTGGATTCCTTTGATCAGCTGATCAATACCTCTGACCTATTTAATAAAATTGGTTTTATGGTTTTTTTTTTTTTAGGGGGGGGGGGATCTCTAAGGAGAGTTTTTTAATAGACATTTTTTTATTTTTTATTTTTAACACACTTTTATTAGCTTCACCTGTAAAAAATATATTTCGCTTCATCCGCCCACCCACCCACCCACAGTGGGTAAAAATGATCAATTTTCGTCATGTCATAGATTTTAAAAATTTTAATGCCATTCCATACTAAACAAAATGTACTACCTTCTGGCAATAATTTTTTTTTTTTTACCCCCCCCTCTCTGTGTTTCGAATAGCTAAAGTCAGAGAAAAATTTGAAGGGCTCATTTTTTAAAAAAATTTTCAAATTTTCTATGATTTCAAAGTTATATTCTGAAAATATTTGTATGGGGAGGGTAAATTGTTATTAATAAATATGAGAAGCTATTATTAGACCATAAACTTATGATAAAAGTGAAATAGTTTTTTAATAATAGCATTTTAATTAAAAATGGGGATTTTTCCCCAAAATTTGTATTTCTTTTTAACTTTTAAAAAACTTTCCGCATTTGCCCGCGCTCTCACTGGTATCAAATTAAAGTAGAGATCCTTATGCATCGTTGAAAACAAAAATTTGCTGGGTCAACCTGCGGCCTTCGGAGAAAATTGCATTTGAAGTAAAGTCTACTTTCTTGATTTCTGCGTATTTTCATACAAATTTTCCACTTATGCAGGAATTTTATGAATTTTAAGGCTGCATAATGGTTGTTCTGCAAATAAATTACAGTTCTCCTATTAAGCCTTTAGGATTAATGACATCATTAATAATTAAAGAAGTTATATTATTACGTTTTATGACATTTTTAACTGACTTTGGATTACTCTGTATATGTGGCACGCTAATTGCTCAGCCAACTCTTCACCGATTTGCATTCTATAACTTTTACAGGATAGCCTATCATGTTCTCAACTTTTAGATCTTTAGCCCATATTTTTTCGTGACCCCGTTACCCCGCAAAGCAAAACCAAAGCCAACCCTTCCACTAAATTAATTCTTAAAATGCCTCACACGACCTTTTCGGGTGATTTTGTGCTTAGCGCGATCAGGGAATACTCATTTTCAAACTTCTCATGCTAATTGCTCAGCCGTCTCATCTCCGATTTCGATTATGTAAATTTTACAGGGTAGCTCATCATGTTCTCAACCTTTGGATCTTTAGCAGACATTTTTTCGTCACTCCTTTAACCCCGCTAATCAAATCCAAAGCAAACACTACCTCTGAAAAATTCTGAAAAATTCTTTCCCTCAGAAAGACTAAAATACAAAACGCATCTTCTTAAACTTTCTTTTATTGCAAAGATAATCTGGAGACCTTCACTTTAATCCCACCCTGGACTATCTACGAGAACGTTTTCATACAAAATTTTACGAAAACATATTTGCACAAAAATAATTCAAGCCCATTGCAAGGCAACTTTTCTTGCCGCACAAATCGAGCACCACCCTCGACGCCGCGCAGCCCCGCGCCAACAAGTCGCTCGCTGGATTCCTTTGATCAGCTGATCAATATCTCTGACCTATTTAATAAAATTGGTTTTATGGTTTTTTTTTTTTTTTTTTAAGGGGGGGGGGGATCTCTAAGCAGAGTTTTTTAATAGACATTTTTTTATTTTTTATTTTTAACACACTTTTATTAGCTTCACCTGTAAAAAATATATTTCGCTTCATCCGCCCACCCACCCACCCACTGTGGGTAAAAATGATCAATTTTCGTCATGTCATAGATTTTAAAAATTTTAATGCCATTCCATAGTAAACAAAATGTAATACCTTCTGGCAATAATTTTTTTTTTTTTACCCCCCCCCTCTCTGTGTTTCGAATAGCTAAAGTCAGAGAAAAATTTGAAGGGCTCATTTTTTAAAAAAAATTTCAAATTTTCTATGATTTCAAAGTTATATTCTGAAAATATTTGTATGGGGAGGGTAAATTGTTATTAATGAAATCACTTACTAAATATGAGAAGCTATTATTAGACCATAAACTTATGATAAAAGTGAAATAGTTTTTTAATAATAGCATTTTAATTAAAAATGGGGATTTTTCCCCAAAATTTGTATTTCTTTTTAACTTTTAAAAAACTTTCCGCATTTGCCCGCGCTCTCACTGGTATCAAATTAAAGTAGAGATCCTTATGCATCGTTGAAAACAAAAATTTGCTGGGGCAACCTGCGGCCTTCGGAGAAAATTGCATTTGAAGTAAAGTCTACTTTCTTGATTTCTGCGTATTTTCATACAAATTTTCCACTTATGCAGGAATTTTATGAATTTTAAGGCTGCATAATGGTTGTTCTGCAAATAAATTACAGTTCTCCTATTAAGCCTTTAGGATTAATGACATCATTAATAATTAAAGAAGTTATATTATTACGTTTTATGACATTTTTAACTGACTTTGGATTACTCTGTATATGTGTCACGCTAATTGCTCAGCCAACTCTTCACCGATTTGCATTCTATAACTTTTACAGGATAGCCTATCATGTTCTCAACTTTTAGATCTTTAGCCCATATTTTTTCGTGACCCCGTTACCCCGCAAAGCAAAACCAAAGCCAACCCTTCCACTAAATTAATTCTTAAAATGCCTCACACGACCTTTTCGGGTGATTTTGTGCTTAGCGCGATCAGGGAATACTCATTTTCAAACTTCTCATGCTAATTGCTCAGCCGTCTCATCTCCGATTTCGATTATGTAACTTTTACAGGGTAGCTCATCATGTTCTCAACCTTTGGATCTTTAGCAGACATTTTTTCGTCACTCCTTTAACCCCGCTAATCAAATCCAAAGCAAACACTACCTCTGAAAAATTCTGAAAAATTCTTTCCCTCAGAAAGACTAAAATACAAAACGCATCTTCTTAAACTTTCTTTTATTGCAAAGATAATCTAGAGACCTTCACTTTAATCCCACCCTGGACTCTCTACGAGAACGTTTTCATACAAAATTTTACGAAAACATATTTGCACAAAAATAATTCAAGCCCATTGAAAGGCAACTTTTCTTGCCGCACAAATCGAGCACCACCCTCGACGCCGCGCAGCCCCGCGCCCACAAGTCGCTCGCTGGATTCCTTTGATCAGCTGATCAATATCTCTGACCTATTTAATAAAATTGGTTTTATGGTTTTTTTTTTTTTTAGGGGGGGGGATCTCTAAGGAGAGTTTTTTAATAGACATTTTTTTATTTTTTATTTTTAACACACTTTTATTAGCTTCACCTGTGAAAAATATATTTCGCTTCATCCGCCCACCCACCCACCCACAGTGGGTAAAAATGATCAATTTTCGTCATGTCATAGATTTTAAAAATTTTAATGCCATTCCATAGTAAACAAAATGTACTACCTTCTCGCAATAATTTTTTTTTTTTTACCCCCCCTCTCTGTGTTTCGAATAGCTAAAGTCAGAGAAAAATTTGAAGGGCTCATTTTTTAAAAAAATTTTCAAATTTTCTATGATTTCAAAGTTATATTCTGAAAATATTTGTATGGGGAGGGTAAATTGTTATTAATGAAATCACTTACTAAATATGAGAAGCTATTATTAGACCATAAACTTATGATAAAAGTGAAATAGTTTTTTAATAATAGCATTTTAATTAAAAATGGGGATTTTTCCCCAAAATTTGTATTTCTTTTTAACTTTTAAAAAACTTTCCGCATTTGCCCGCGCTCTCACTGGTATCAAATTAAAGTAGAGATCCTTATGCATCGTTGAAAACAAAAATTTGCTGGGGCAACCTGCGGCCTTCGGAGAACATTGCATTTGAAGTAAAGTCTACTTTCTTGATTTCTGCGTATTTTCATACAAATTTTCCACTTATGCAGGAATTTTATGAATTTTAAGGCTGCATAATGGTTGTTCTGCAAATAAATTACAGTTCTCCTATTAAGCCTTTAGGATTAATGACATCATTAATAATTAAAGAAGTTATATTATTACGTTTTATGACATTTTTAACTGACTTTGGATTACTCTGTATATGTGTCACGCTAATTGCTCAGCCAACTCTTCACCGATTTGCATTCTATAACTTTTACAGGATAGCCTATCATGTTCTCAACTTTTAGATCTTTAGCCCATATTTTTTCGTGACCCCGTTACCCCGCAAAGCAAAACCAAAGCCAACCCTTCCACTAAATTAATTCTTAAAATGCCTCACACGACCTTTTCGGGTGATTTTGTGCTTAGCGCGATCAGGGAATACTCATTTTCAAACTTCTCATGCTAATTGCTCAGCCGTTTCATCTCCGATTTCGATTATGTAACTTTTACAGGGTAGCTCATCATGTTCTCAACCTTTGGATCTTTAGCAGACATTTTTGACGTGACAACGTCTATTAAATCGATTTAACTTGGAGACATTGTCGAAAACGGCGTTACGGCGGATCTCACGCCACACGGCAAGCGAGCGCACTGTAGGAGAAAGAGACGCGCTACACCTCTCTCTCTCCCACCCGTTGCGCTTGAGAGGCATTCTCGAGAACGCAGTAACGGCCGATCTCACGCCACACGGCAAGCGAGCGCACTGTAGGAGAAAGAGAGTGTTATAATATTAAGTAAGATTAGATGTCAATATGTAGAAACGAAAATATAAATAGAAAATTAAGTAAACTTATCCTTGTGCACAATAATAATAAAACAAAATTTTTGAATACAATTTGAATAGCAAATTTGAAAAAATGAATCAACACTGAATAAATCTGAAAGGAATATAATTATAATTGTTATTTTTATTAAATCCTTTGTACCAAGAAAAAATTACCACGTATTAGACGTTGTCACGTTTAAATATCGACCGTAAACCGACTTTACAGGCAACCAATTTTTTTTCGTCACTCCTTTAACCCCGCTAATCAAATCCAAAGCAAACACTACCTCTGAAAAATTCTGAAAAATTCTTTCCCTCAGAAAGACTAAAATACAAAACGCATCTTCTTAAACTTTCTTTTATTGCAAAGATAATCTAGAGACCTTCACTTTAATCCCACCCTGGACTCTCTACGAGAACGTTTTCATACAAAATTTTACGAAAACATATTTGCACAAAAATAATTCAAGCCCATTGCAAGGCAACTTTTCTTGCCGCACAAATCGAGCACCACCCTCGACGCCGCGCAGCCCCGCGCCCTCAAGTCGCTCGCTGGATTCCTTTGATCAGCTGATCAATATCTCTGGGCTTAAGTGCAGGACTTACTCTCCTCTCCGATTTGGATGAAATTTTGCAGGGACCTTCCGGATGGTGCAAAACGGAAGAATCTGCAAGAATTTTTTGGCGCTCGGGTCTAGTTTCCGAAATATTTAACTTTTAATTTTGACATTTCCAACTTTCGCGCCGTCAAAATGTCAACATTAAAAAGTTTAATTTCACGCCGAAAAACACCTTGCACCTGCACGATTTCACACACATCGGCACAATAGCCTATTCCCTACACATTAAATCACTTCACACCACTTTAAAGCAATTAAAAACCTGAAAATAAGCTAATTATTTACGCCCCTATCATGAATTCCACTGGAGTCTCGTTTTCAGTTCGATTCCACTCAACACGATCATGAGTTCCACCGGAGTGGAATAAATTTTCGAAGATTGGTTCCAGTGGAAATTTCGTTATCATGATCTCCACTGAAACGTCAAATTTTGCGATTTTCTTTCCGTTAAGTAAACGCGGTGGAAGTGCATTGCTTTAAGTGTTTTTACGCATTTGTGGTAAGTTAAATCTGCCTTTTTGCTTCTTAAACGAAACCATATAGAAATTGTGTGTTGGAAATATTAAAGTAAATAATAATTTGTAATTGAACAGATTTTTGTAATATGGCGAAGACAACCACACCTATGCAGTATAAAAAACTGATAACTATGTTATCAGAAAGGGAGGATATTGCAAAAGGCTTCCCGAAAGACGGGAAAATTGGAATAAATGCCTTTTGGGATAATGTTGCTAAAGTATTAAACAGTTTAGGACCTCCAACGAAGGATGCACAAATGTGGCGAAGGGTATTATAAATCTAATATGTTATATGAAATTTAATTTTAAAAGGTCTTATTTTTTAGGTCTGGACAGATTATAAAAGTTATGTGAAAAAAAAACTGACACATAACAAGAAAGAAATATCTTCGACAGGGGGAGGTCCTAATAGACTAAATATTCTATCTGATTTGGAAGAGGAAGTTGTGCGGCTAACATGTAAAGAATTATCATATAAATAAATTATAAATATGTATTATATTTCTTAATACAGGCATGAGAATCAACGTAGATGGAGTGAGAGGTCTGGCTTTTGGGAGGGACATTGCGACCACATCAACATCAGCTTCTTCTGGAATGGAGGAAGAACAATTTGAAGCTGCTGAAGCTGATGAATCGATGAATTCGATAAGATCGCAGCGACGTAGAGAAGGTAGCACAGGTGCCCGTGGTGCATCATCCAAAAGCTCAGATTCAGTCCAACTGTTAAAAGAGCACATTTCTTTACAGAAGGAGTTTATGGAAAAAATATATGATTCCATAAGCACCGTTGGACGCAAGCAAGAACAAATAAATGACAATTTGCTAAATTTAAATAGCAATATAAAAAGGGTTTATAGAGGTAGGATAATGCTAATTCTTGTTCAAAATTAAAAATCTTTCTTGTAGGTATTGATAATATACATCAGGAAATGAGGGCATCAAATTTGGAGAAAGAGCGTCATAACAGAGAGATGGAAGAAATAGAGAGAGAGAAACTAAGATTGAAACGGGAAATTCTTGAATTACAAGTTGCATAATAAGTTTTTGTGTAATTTTTTTTTGCTTTTGTTGATTTTTGTTCCATGTGATGAATTTATTTTGTTAAGTTTTCTTTGTTTGATTTTTGTTCGATGAAATGAATTTATTTTAAGTAAAACAATGTTCTGTGAAGTCAAAATATAATTTTAAATTAATTCATGGTTTTTCAGTACAAAAAAATTTGCAAAGTGAAGTTAATTAAAGACTATTCATAATCCTATTTCTTATTATAGCCGCTTCATTAAATAAAGAAGTATTTTCTTCTTCTAAAAGTTCAAGGTCATTTTCTCGGCTAATTTGGATACGTTCATCTTCTTCAATGCCTGCATTATAATATAAACATATATTATGAAGTGCACAACACACGTTGATTATTTTTATCACTCTTTCTGGGGAGTAATGCAGTTGTCTCGCCCCTAACAGACAGCGAAAACGATTCTTTAACACACCGATTGTCCTTTCAACTATAATCCTAGCTTTAGCGTGCTTTTTATTGAAGACCATCTCGGGACTCATTTCTAATGGAGATCGGAAAGGCTTCATTAACCATGGCTCCAAGGGATAGCCGGCATCGCCTGAAATAGAATAACTTCAATCTACATTTTGCTTAAAAAAAACCAATTACACACTATATATTGCTTCGATTTCTTAGGCTATTTACACAAAAAAAGGGTATAATGCTCATTATATAAAATTTGACTACCTAAAATCCAACTATTATGCTCTCCCCTACTATATTGATCTTTAAAATGCTGTCTCGCGTCACTAAGATTCCATATATGGGAATCGTGGTTACAGCCAGGAAAACGGGCATCCACAGCTCGAATACGCATTTGATCGTCACATATCTTAAAGAAGGAAATTTTTGAACAACCAATAATGTAAAGTAGGAAACAAATTACAAGCATTGCATTCATACTATAAAATCCTTTTCTGTTATAAAACAGATGTTTATCTTGAGAAGGTGGTAAAATCTTTATGTGTGTTCCATCTATACACATTACGATTCCCGGAAATCCACTTTTAGTATGGAAATATCGTTTAGCTCTCTCTCTTGCTGAATCATCCATATTCAGATTTATCCACCGAGGGCACAAAATCCTTTCCAAAATATCCAAAGTTTGACAAATATACGTAGAGACTGTTGATTGCGCCATAGCTAGAAAAGATATTTAATATGGTAAACTGTTATTATGGTTTTCTAAAAAAATTAGTGCATACCAATTTCATATTCTTGCCCCACTCCATGTTGATATCCACCTTCAGCAAGTAGACGTAACAGAGCGCACAATTTATCTTTTGGTTTCAAACCGTGAGATTTTTCTGGTGGCGGCATTTCGTTTTCTAATACGTTTAATACGTATAAAAATGCAACTTTATTCAGGCGAAAATTCTTAAGAAACCTACAATATAATCTTTAATTATATGTACATATTAGATTGAATAAATTATAACGATATACTTACGCGACATCATTCAAATTTATCGGATCATTTTGGTTTCTTAAAATTCTCCTCTCTAGTCTTAAATTTCTGCTAGCAAGATTATTTTCGTCTTCCGCAACCACAAAAAAACCAACACTATCCATCTTGACATAAAAACAATCCCGTCTTAAATTTTTCAAACAGCGAAGAAGAAGCGTTTGACATTTGCGCAAAGCAATTCGACTTAATTTCGTATGGCAACGCTATACATCAATTCCAGTGGAATTTATGATACTCTTTCGAACTTCGGTGGAAATTTGACTTTGAGTGGAATTGTATTCCACACGGAATTCATGATAGGGGTATTAGACGTAAACAAAAAACCACTTACCTGTCAATCGTCTTCCTCCGTATGACACTTTTGACAGCTGGAATCACCTGATCAGCTGGAATGTCTCTTACCGGCTGGCTGCGTTCGGATGCGTTCGGAGCTTATATGTATTTCTTCATAATTGCAAAATATTATTAAAATAAATATTGCATTCATCATATACATTAACATTAATTTCATTCAAAACACTATCCACACTTATCCTTCACCTTTTTTTTCCCTAATCACTTCCAAAGGTTACACAATTATTAAACCGTGTGTTGATCCATAGTGTAATTTAAAGTAAGAACCATATAAATTTGGCGAAATCTAAGTATCTAAAATTAAACGTAATACTTAAATTAAGGATAATTAATAGACTTCTTTCTAAAAAATCTTCTTCTGGAGACTCTCTTTCGTTTGTAGTTGGCCATTGCAGTATTTCGTCATAAAATTCTGTAAATTCTACTGGTATATATTTTTTCACTTTTGCAATATCTGCAATATTCTTAGCTTGGTAAGTTACTGCAAGTGCCTTTTACTCTAGAAAGAACGAAAATTTCCTCAGAGATACTATCTATATAATTTTTTGCGATTACTTCACCTAGTTTTTTAGGATCAAAACAAACTCATAATAAGCCAATACTTGAAAATTAACTTTTTGATTTTTAGGTACCTTTTCCGTAACTTCTTACTGATAAAGGTTTAGATTTTAATTGCATATTCAATTGTAAATGCTAGTATTCGAAGATTGAAAATCTATCATACACGAAAGTTTTAGAGCAGATGGACTACAATTTAAAATTGTTCTTAACCGACTTCCAAAAAAGGAACAGGTTCTGTTCTATGTTCGTCTGTATGTATTTTTTTTCATATGTTAAATGAAAGGCGGGGTGGTTTATATTTTTTAATGGCTTTTAATGATGACTTAAATATGACTAAATTTACTTAAATATGAGTAATATTACAAAAACAAAAAGAAAACAACTAGCAACACTGCGTGAATAGAAAATTAAATGATTCAAAATAATAAATGAAAAAATAATAGTTTTTGCAACGCCTTCTCCAGTGGTTTACAGGTGAATTCGTTTGTGTATGTGGGTGTGTCTAATTAGATATAACATTTAACATTCGCCTATTTTATAGTAGTTTGATATCATTCGCAAAAATGTGTGGTGAGAGTATTTGGAATTTTCCCATTATGTTTCTCATTTCTTTTAATAAATACAATCCAGACGGGAGCAGCATGCTTCATTGGTTAAAATAACTTAAAAAATAACATGCGCATGCATTACATCAAAATAGTAATAATTATCGATAATATTTTGGGGGTGGGAATGATAAAACGCAGCACGAGATACATGTAGCATCGCTTATACACCAGCGACAGGTCCAGGGTAACATTGTTGAGCGCTCTGTTTCTGGCTGCTGACAAGACTTCGACAGTCGTTGCAAACGGCCATCAGTTCACTCCGCAGATTTTCTTTTTGGTCCGGCAGGTGGGCTGACGACGACAGAGTAAAAGCGCGAACAAATCGGTTTCTGTGAAAACAAAATAGAAAAATTATTATGATATATGTAGGTATATGAAAAAAATTTTTGAAGTCGGTGTGAAAACTACATAAACTTATAAATGCAAACCGTACACAATGCGACCACTAATTGGTGTTGGAAAGTTGATTGGGATTCAGTAACAATCAAATCATTTTTGAAGTTCACCGGGTCAGCTAGTTGATTATATTTTTGTGTTCTTCCTAAAAAAAATTGATTATTTAAAATTAATTTTTTTTTTTTTTTTTTCCGAAGGAGGAGGAAAAATGCATTATGCACCCTCAGGGGAGGATTTCCTCACCCTGGTGTGTGGGACTCTCACCCACTAAAAAACCTCCTCCTTCCTGCAACACGTTCAAAAGAACTCGCAGTTATTTATGTCTTCCTGATAAAAGAAAAAGAAGTTAATTGAAGATTGAATCGAAAAATCGAAAAATTTTGAACCATCTTACTTCGTAATCTGAAGAGTCTACATATGCTGCAGGAGTCGCTTGTAGAGAGGAAGTACCAGGCTAGATATTATCACAAACATATATTTTTAAATTTAAACATAAAAATCATTGAAATACCTGGAGCGTTTCGCCGGCTGCAGAAGTGCTCGGCTGCGGAGATGAAACTCTCTCAGCCTATATATTATAACATAATTATATTTTCAAATTTAAATACAAAAAGCATTAAAATACCTGGATCGTTTCGTCACCCTCCTGCACGTCGCCATCTTCGTCTTCACTTTCCTGTAAAAATCAAAATAATTATATCATTTCAAATATGATTAACATTTTCTTACCTCTTCCAACAGAGTTCCATCTCTATACGGGTTGTAAAGCCTACCCGCGGCGCGGAAAAACTCCGCAAGAGGATCCAAATCACGCTTCCGACAAAAATGAAGAAACATGAATTTGGCAAGATAGCCCACAAAGAACGCTTTTTTACGTTGGTATTCAGGCAATTTGCATTTGGCGTGTCTCCACAAGCTTTCGATAGTGTTACTATGGGCACCCGTAATAGGATCCTTAAAGTTAACCGATCCCCCCCCCCCTAAAAAAAAAAAACCATAAAACCAATTTTATAAAATAGGTCAGAGATATTGATCAGCTGATCAAAGGAATCCAGCGAGCGACTTGTTGGCGCGGGGCTGCGCGGCGTCGAGGGTGGTGCTCGATTTGTGCGGCAAGAAAAGTTGCCTTGCAATGGGCTTGAATTATTTTTGTGCAAATATGTTTTCGTAAAATTTTGTATGAAAACGTTCTCGTAGAGAGTCCAGGGTGGGATTAAAGTGAAGGTCTCTAGATTATCTTTGCAATAAAAGAAAGTTTAAGAAGATGCGTTTTGTATTTTAGTCTTTCTGAGGGAAAGAATTTTTCAGAATTTTTCAGAGGTAGTGTTTGCTTTGGATTTGATTAGCGGGGTTAAAGGAGTGACGAAAAAATGTCTGCTAAAGATCCAAAGGTTGAGAACATGATGAGCTACCCTGTAAAAGTTACATAATCGAAATCGGAGATGAGACGGCTGAGCAATTAGCATGAGAAGTTTGAAAATGAGTATTCCCTGATCGCGCTAAGCACAAAATCACCCGAAAAGGTCGTGTGAGGCATTTTAAGAATTAATTTAGTGGAAGGGTTGGCTTTGGTTTTGCTTTGCGGGGTAACGGGGTCACGAAAAAATATGGGCTAAAGATCTAAAAGTTGAGAACATGATAGGCTATCCTGTAAAAGTTATAGAATGCAAATCGGTGAAGAGTTGGCTGAGCAATTAGCGTGACACATATACAGAGTAATCCAAAGTCAGTTAAAAATGTCATAAAACGTAATAATATAACTTCTTTAATTATTAATGATGTCATTAATCCTAAAGGCTTAATAGGAGAACTGTAATTTATTTGCAGAACAACCATTATGCAGCCTTAAAATTCATAAAATTCCTGCATAAGTGGAAAATTTGTATGAAAATACGCAGAAATCAAGAAAGTAGACTTTACTTCAAATGCAATTTTCTCCGAAGGCCGCAGGTTGCCCCAGCAAATTTTTGTTTTCAACGATGCATAAGGGTCTCTACTTTAATTTGATACCAGTGAGAGCGCGGGCAAATGCGGAAAGTTTTTTAAAAGTTAAAAAGAAATACAAATTTTGGGGAAAAATCCCCATTTTTAATTAAAATGCTATTATTAAAAAACTATTTCACTTTTATCATAAGTTTATGGTCTAATAATAGCTTCTCATATTTAATAAGTGATTTCATTAATAACAATTTACCCTCCCCATACAAATATTTTCAGAATATAACTTTGAAATCATAGAAAATTTGAAATTTTTTTTAAAAAATGAGCCCTTCAAATTTTTCTCTGACTTTAGCTATTCGAAACACAGAGAGGGGGGGGGGGGTAAAAAAAAAAATTATTGCCAGAAGGTAGTACATTTTGTTTACTATGGAATGGCATTAAAATTTTTAAAATCTATGACATGACGAAAATTGATCATTTTTACCGACTGTGGGTGGGTGGGTGGGCGGATGAAGCGAAATATATTTTTTACAGATGAAGCTAATAAAAGTGTGTTAAAAATAAAAAATAAAAAAATGTCTATTAAAAAACTCTCCTTAGAGATCCCCCCCCCCTAAAAAAAAAAAAAAACCATAAAACCAATTTTATTAAATAGGTCAGAGATATTGATCAGCTGATCAAAGGAATCCAGCGAGCGACTTGTTGGCGCGGGGCTGCGCGGCGTCGAGGGTGGTGCTCGATTTGTGCGGCAAGAAAAGTTGCCTTGCAATGGGCTTGAATTATTTTTGTGCAAATATGTTTTCGTAAAATTTTGTATGAAAACGTTCTCGTAGAGAGTCCAGGGTGGGATTAAAGTGAAGGTCTCTAGATTATCTTTGCAATAAAAGAAAGTTTAAGAAGATGCGTTTTGTATTTTAGTCTTTCTGAGGGAAAGAATTTTTCAGAATTTTTCAGAGGTAGTGTTTGCTTTGGATTTGATTAGCGGGGTTAAAGGAGTGACGAAAAAATGTCTGCTAAAGATCCAAAGGTTGAGAACATTATGAGATACCCTGTAAAAGTTACATAATCGAAATCGGAGATGAGACGGCTGAGCAATTAGCATGAGAAGTTTGAAAATGAGTATTCCCTGATCGCGCTAAGCACAAAATCACCCGAAAAGGTCGTGTGAGGCATTTTAAGAATTAATTTAGTGGAAGGGTTGGCTTTGGTTTTGCTTTGCGGGGTAACGGGGTCACGAAAAAATATGGGCTAAAGATCTAAAAGTTGAGAACATGATAGGCTATCCTGTAAAAGTTATAGAATGCAAATCGGTGAAGAGTTGGCTGAGCAATTAGCGTGACACATATACAGAGTAATCCAAAGTCAGTTAAAAATGTCATAAAACGTAATAATATAACTTCTTTAATTATTAATGATGTCATTAATCCTAAAGGCTTAATAGGAGAACTGTAATTTATTTGCAGAACAACCATTATGCAGCCTTAAAATTCATAAAATTCCTGCATAAGTGGAAAATTTGTATGAAAATACGCAGAAATCAAGAAAGTAGACTTTACTTCTTCGAGTCTGCCTTCAAACTTGACGGAGATCAGACGTCAAAAAATTGGCTCTGCAAGTTGGTCTGAGTTTTGGTGTTTTTTGGCTGTTTTTGGTGCCCTTAGTGATCGCTTTTTGAATCCCGCACCTTGCTTTTTGGAATTTCATCCAACGGGAGCTTGCACCTGCGGCGGGTAAAGGAGGAGCCCGTTTTATTGCCAGCGGCTGGATGCCGGGAGCGCCGGCGTGGAGCCACGCGGCCCGGTTAACCCCGGACAACAACCTTTGTCAAGGAGGTGACATATAAACGTAGCCAGACGAAATACTTAGAGCTACAAACTAAAAAGAGAGGACAACTTAATTACACCGAATCCCTAATTTTAACGTCACACAACTGCAAAACCAGACGTCGGATCTGATTTAGGCTGAAGATATGGCGTCTGGCCAGGCCAGCGCCAATTCTTTTTCCGGGCTGGAATGTCAGCCTGCAGAAGGGCAGCCCATGAAAAAGGCTAAAATGGCCGTCAAACGCCAAAAACCAGCAACCATGCAAGCCGAGGGTTTCCCTTTCTTAGGGGAAAGTTTTTCTAAGGAAAGGGCAACTTCTAATGGACAACACCCGCGCTATATCACTATACAATCAGTAGTTCCTGAGAAACCGTTAAAGCGGTTCAACCATTTTGCGGTACGCAAGGGTGTTGACGCGGTGTCGACCAAATTTAGCAAGGCCAGCTACCTCAAGGATGGCGAATTACTGCTCCTGGTGGAAAATCAGAAAATCGCAGATAGATTCCTTAAAATAGACACGATCGCTGGAATCCCGGTAACAGCTCAACTCCACCCCACTCTTAACTCAGTAAAAGGGACCGTTTACTCCAGGGACTTTGGCCTTATGTCACAGGAGGAAATCTTGGAGGGATTAAGGGACCAAGGAGTTACGGAAGTCGTCCAGATAAGCAGGCCCAGCACCCGTGAGCCAGGTACCACTTTCGCCACTGGGTTACACATTCTGTCCTTTAACGCCTATCAACTTCCCAAATACATTGAGGGCGCATGGCAGCGCATTGAGGTTCGGCCATACTACCCGCTACCCATGCGATGTCGGTCTTGCCAGAAACTTGGACACACGACCAAAAGGTGCACGGAAGCAGCCGTTACATGTGGGACCTGTGCTAAGCCAGGCCCTCATGAGGGCAGCCAGTGTGAAGGAACCTACTGTGTGAACTGCAAGACTAACTCACACGCATCAACCAACAGGGACTGCCCGGAGTACCTTAAGGCGAAAGAGATCCTAAAAATTAAATGCATAAAGAAATGTTCAATGTTCGAGGCCAAAAGGGAATTTTACGCCAACTACCCAGTACACACAGGTCCAACGTTTGCTGAAGTCATTAGTCGAGGACACACCAACTCTTCGCAAAACTCCAATGCCTCGCGTCAAGCGCCCCAAAATAAAACAGGAACTAACACAGAGATGGGTCAACAAGTTCAAATCACCAAGAAAAATATTACTCCATCCCCCCCTGCAATCAACATAGTAAGTACCCCCAAAATAACAACAACAATTACCGAAACTAACAACACAAAAAACATAAAACAACAAACAAAAGCTAGCACCCCCACACCCACACAATCTCCCACTACTAAAACAACCACAGAAAAACACAATCAACTTTCATTAACACCCAAATCGAAGAAAGCAGTGAATAATTTGGTTAACAAGGTTATCGGCCTTGAAACTCAAGACCCGGTTATTTTGTCCATATCTGGACCACATATGGTTCTGGAGGAAGCTCCGCCTGAATGGATGGAGCAAGACGACCCTTTTTCAGACTCTACTCTTACCGACCACTCCGGTGACGGAGAATAGAAATCTTCTTGCCGACATTATGAATTTTGACCCTATCTCTGATCTTTCGTTTCGAGACCTAACAGTCTTGCAATGGAATGTTAGAGGGTTGTACAACAACCGCCCTAACCTGGATCTCCTCATTGCTAGATACAAGCCCCACATTATTCTACTACAGGAAACCAACATCTTGTTGGAGGAACATCCTAATCGAATTGGTCCCTTTAGCTACTTCGGCTTCAATTTTTCCAGAGAGAACAGGCGTGGTGGTGTGGCCGTTCTCGTCCACATGTCCATTCCCGCCGTACAAGTTTGCATAAACTCTGATATTATGGCGTGTGCCGTCACCATACATAAGCCGCGAGATCTTACCTTCTGCAGCATTTACCTTGAGAATGCACAGGGGATCACGGTACGGGATCTTGACCTGCTGGCAGATCAGTTACCCAACAACACCATTTATGGTGGGGATTTCAATGCTCACAGCCCTCTATGGGGCTCTGAGCGTTGGAATCCCAGAGGGCGACAGGTGGCCGCCTGGATCGAGGACCGCCCCCTGTGCATTCTCAATACTGAGCACCCAACCCATCTGGCATACAACGAGTCATATTCCAACATCGACCTGACTTTGGTCCCTCCTATAATGGCCAGAGACTTAAATTGTGCTGTGTATGATAACCCAGAAGGCAGTGACCATTTCCCTTTGGTAATCAATACCAAATTTCAAACTGCTAGAGCCCAGCCGGTCGTTAAATTCCGGGAAGACCGGGCCAACTGGGATAAATTTAGGGTGACAATAGGTGCGGAAGCAGCTCGAAGGCCACCCTCTAGGAACATAGAGAGAGAGACGGCTCAGATCACCAGAGTTATTAGATCCGCGGCGGCTACCAGCATGCCTGTATCTCGCCCCCACTCAACTTCTCAACCAGCCTGGATGAACCCCATCATTCTCTCCACTATTAGAGGAAAAAATAGAGTCTGGAAGACTTTCCAAAGACACCCTACGAATACAAACATGATTGCATACCGCAGGGAAGCGGCGCGGGTCAAACGAATGATCAAGGAGGCCAAAAAGAACGCCTGGATCGACTTCGCAACCTCCATCGATCAAAATGTTAATCTGGCGGATGCCTGGAGAAAAACTAGATTAATCTCCGGCAACAGGGCTTCTAACTTGATCGGTAACCTGACGGTGGACGACACCCTTTTCTCAAACTCTAGGGACATCGCCGAAAAGCTAGCGCAGTCGTGGTCTGACTACTCGGACGACAGCTCTTTCCGACCGGAAAATATCGCTGCTAGAAACAATTGGTCCATGACGAATGGGCCTTTCTCCCCGGTCCCTGCCAGAAATTTATCGTACCCAATATCCCTTCGGGAGTTGAGTTCAGTACTCAACTCTTGTAAGGGATCAGCGCCAGGTCATGACAGAATTTCCTACCGAATGATTAGAGAGTCTCCTGATCTTTTGAAAGAGAGACTGGTTGATCTCTACAACGTTATGATTCGAGGTAGTGCCTTCCCCAAGGTATGGAAAAACGCGGTCCTCGTCCCCATCAGAAAAAAGAACACAACGATTCAGGGCTCGATTACACCGATAGACCTCCGTCCGATCTCTTTGCTGCCCTGCATGGGCCGTCTGTTTGAAAAAATCATGAGTCGTAGACTCTCCACGGCTCTCGAGGGGATTCTGCCCGGGGGTGTTCATGGCTTCAGGAGGCATCGTGGTACCACCTCGATTCTCCTGGAGCTGGAGGACTCCGTCAAGAGCTCTTTCGACAGGCGGGGAGAGTTATACCTCCTGTCAGCGGACGTGGAGAAGGCGTATGACAGGGTTCGATGGGACGTTGTCACAACCCAGCTTCAGGTATGGGGCTTTGATGCTAATTTCATCCACCTGGTCCAAAATTTCCTTTCCTCCCGATCCTTCCAGGTTAGGGTTAATGGCTTTGTGTCGGCACGGAGACCTTTACATAACGTTTTGCCACAGGGCTCACCAATGTCTACTGCTCTTTTCAACACCTATATCTCCCCCCTCCTCCACAAGCTAGACGACATAAACGGACTCAACTACTACGTATACGCGAACAATTTACTACTGAACACGACTATGAACCCGCCAACGGAGGTACTCAGAAGGAGCATAACGGCATTAGACATCTGGTGCTACGAAACCGGTGCCATCGTCCCCCATGATAAAATGGAGTACATGGTCTTCTCCCGGAAGAGGTCCCCACAGTTCACCACAGTGGAAATAGATGAGGATGTCTTCAGAGCCCAGGAGAAAATCAAAATTCTTGGAATCATCCCTACGCCCAAGCTAAGCTGGACCGACCAGTGCAGGAGAACGGCAGCAAATCTGGACAAAGCAACCAACCTCATTAGGTCAATCGCCGCTCGAGGTAAGGGTTCCCCCCTGCATGCCACTGTGCACATCGCCAAAACCCTCGTCATGGGTATTACCAACTATGGTCTTCTAATTTACGGACAGTCCACCAAGCAAAACTTAAATAAAATCCAAACGGCTATAAACAGGGCTCTCCGCACCGCTTTTGGTGCACTCAAAACTACTCCAAATAGAGCTCTGTGGATGGAAGCTGGCTTGGCTGACCTGCAGACAAGGATCAAAATCTCCAGATTGAAATTAATTGCAAGAAACACGTTGGACTGGAGGAGACCGCACCATATCACCTTCCAGCATAGGTTGGAGACAAACCCTCGCCGCAGCGCCATCTCTGCCCTCAAATGGGCGAAGGACCAGCTCCTGGAACTGGAGTTGCCAATATCCCCGCCATGCGCTAAACCCCTGACTGAGATCCCCCTGGAGATCTTCCACCGCCCTCTTTTTACCAAGAGCACCCGCCAAAAGAATAAGACCACCCAAGAAGAATTTCGTCAGCAGCACCTGGAACAGCTTACTGGGTACTCTGGTTGGACTATTATTTACACGGACGGATCCAAAAACAGCGATAATGTAGGAGCAGCCTTTGTCTCCACACTCAGGGGGTCGGTATTAACCTCGACGCATACCTTTCGACTGAACAGCCTTGCATCGAACTTTGAGGCGGAAATTTTCCCCCTTATGAGGGCAATGGAGTTTGGTCTAAAGGCTAAGACTAACACCGTAATCTTCACGGATGCCAAAAGCGTGCTACAGGCCCTAAACAATCCGTACAGCCAAGACCCTGTAATAAGCCACATCCGAACCACGCTGCTCAACACTGGCGGCAAAATAAAGGTGGACTGGGTTCCTGCACATATAGGGATTTTCGGCAACGAGGCGGCGGACAGAGCGGCGAAGGCGGCAAGTTCGGACCCCGGCTTAAACCCGCTGCAGGTTCCTCAGAACACCAGTTTCCTTATTAGGAATGGCCGGGAGCAAATCTGGGAAACATACATCGCTGCCTGGAGAAACACCAACACCTTCCATGCCCAACATTCCCCCTCAGCTGCCCCACCAAGGTACAGGCCGGACTTATCCAGACGGGAAGGATGCATCGTTTTCAGGGTCAGAATGGGGCATTGCCTCCTAACAAAGGCCCATCTCTTCGCCAGAAGCCCTCAGCCAGGATGTGTACAATGCCAAAGACCCCTAACGATCAGGCACATCCTGGAGGAGTGCCCGACCACCACGACACTGCTGGGTTCAACCCTTCCACCTCTTCCGGAGCTGCTGGACCCGTCTCGGCCTGATTTGTTGCTGGAATTGATAAATAGGCTCAATATTGCAAACCATATTTAATCTATACTACCAAATCTGTTGGTTATATTGTTTTTGGTTAAGGCCTGTATTATTAACGGACTATATTTCTTATTTCTTTGTATTAATTTGTTTTTTTGCCTTGAATTAGTTGGAAGATTGAAACTGAATTTATACGTTTAGCGTTAAGGTCTGAATAATGTAGGAGCTAATTAATTGTACCTATTGCTTATTTTGTTTTTATTAAGGTCTGTACAATTAAGGAACTATCTCTGTTACACTCGTTGTATTAATCACTTTTCTTTGAATTAACTGGAAGACTGAAAATTAATTTGTATATTTAGCGTTAAGATCTGAATTATGAAGGAATTATTGATTGTATCCTTATTGTAAGCGCCATATGGTCATAGCTACCGAGCGCGCTATCTGTAATCCAGGGCATTTGGAAGTAGCCTATGCGCCTGGTGAAATAAATAAATAAATAAATAAATGTAATTTATTTGCAGAACAACCATTATGCAGCCTTAAAATTCATAAAATTCCTGCATAAGTGGAAAATTTGTATGAAAATACGCAGAAATCAAGAAAGTAGACTTTACTTCAAATGCAATTTTCTCCGAAGGCCGCAGGTTGCCCCAGCAAATTTTTGTTTTCAACGATGCATAAGGATCTCTACTTTAATTTGATACCAGTGAGAGCGCGGGCAAATGCGGAAAGTTTTTTAAAAGTTAAAAAGAAATACAAATTTTGGGGAAAAATCCCCATTTTTAATTAAAATGCTATTATTAAAAAACTATTTCACTTTTATCATAAGTTTATGGTCTAATAATAGCTTCTCATATTTAGTAAGTGATTTCATTAATAACAATTTACCCTCCCCATACAAATATTTTCAGAATATAACTTTGAAATCATAGAAAATTTGAAATTTTTTTTAAAAAATGAGCCCTTCAAATTTTTCTCTGACTTTAGCTATTCGAAACACAGAGAGGGGGGGGTAAAAAAAAAAAAAATTATTGCCAGAAGGTAGTACATTTTGTTTACTATGGAATGGCATTAAAATTTTTAAAATCTATGACATGACGAAAATTAATCATTTTTACCCACTGTGGGTGGGTGGGTGGTCGGATGAAGCGAAATATATTTTTTACAGGTGAAGCTAATAAAAGTGTGTTAAAAATAAAAAATAAAAAAATGTCTATTAAAAAACTCTCCTTAGAGATCCCCCCCCACCCCCCTAAAAAAAAAAAACCATAAAACCAATTTTATTAAATAGGTCAGAGATATTGATCAGCTGATCAAAGGAATCCAGCGAGCGACTTGTTGGCGCGGGGCTGCGCGGCGTCGAGGGTGGTGCTCGATTTGTGCGGCAAGAAAAGTTGCCTTGCAATGGGCTTGAATTATTTTTGTGCATATATGTTTTCGTAAAATTTTGTATGAAAACGTTCTCGTAGATAGTCCAGGGTGGGATTAAAGTGAAGGTCTCTAGATTATCTTTGCAATAAAAGAAAGTTTAAGAAGATGCGTTTTGTATTTTAGTCTTTCTGAGGGAAAGAATTTTTCAGAATTTTTCAGAGGTAGTGTTTGCTTTGGATTTGATTAGCGGGGTTAAAGGAGTGACGAAAAAATGTCTGCTAAAGATCCAAAGGTTGAGAACATGATGAGCTACCCTGTAAAAGTTACATAATCGAAATCGGAGATGAGACGGCTGAGCAATTAGCATGAGAAGTTTGAAAATGAGTATTCCCTGATCGCGCTAAGCACAAAATCACCCGAAAAGGTCGTGTGAGGCATTTTAAGAATTAATTTAGTGGAAGGGTTGGCTTTGGTTTTGCTTTGCGGGGTAACGGGGTCACGAAAAAATATGGGCTAAAGATCTAAAAGTTGAGAACATGATAGGCTATCCTGTAAAAGTTATAGAATGCAAATCGGTGAAGAGTTGGCTGAGCAATTAGCGTGACACATATACAGAGTAATCCAAAGTCAGTTAAAAATGTCATAAAACGTAATAATATAACTTCTTTAATTATTAATGATGTCATTAATCCTAAAGGTTTAATAGGAGAACTGTAATTTATTTGCAGAACAACCATTATGCAGCCTTAAAATTCATAAAATTCCTGCATAAGTGGAAAATTTGTATGAAAATACGCAGAAATCAAGAAAGTAGACTTTACTTCAAATGCAATTTTCTCCGAAGGCCGCAGGTTGCCCCAGCAAATTTTTGTTTTCAACGATGCATAAGGATCTCTACTTTAATTTGATACCAGTGAGAGCGCGGGCAAATGCGGAAAGTTTTTTAAAAGTTAAAAAGAAATACAAATTTTGGGGAAAAATCCCCATTTTTAATTAAAATGCTATTATTAAAAAACTATTTCACTTTTATCATAAGTTTATGGTCTAATAATAGCTTCTCATATTTAGTAAGTGATTTCATTAATAACAATTTACCCTCCCCATACAAATATTTTCAGAATATAACTTTGAAATCATAGAAAATTTGAAAATTTTTTTAAAAAATAAGCCCTTCAAATTTTTCTCTGACTTTAGCTATTCGAAACACAGAGAGGTGGGGGGGGGGGGGTAAAAAAAAAAAATTATTGCCAGAAGGTAGTACATTTTGTTTACTATGGAATGGCATTAAAATTTTTAAAATCTATGACATGACGAAAATTGATCATTTTTACCCACTGTGGGTGGGTGGGTGGTCGGATGAAGCGAAATATATTTTTTACAGGTGAAGCTAATAAAAGTGTGTTAAAAATAAAAAATAAAAAAATGTCTATTAAAAAACTCTCCTTAGAGATCCCCCCCCCCTAAAAAAAAAAAAAAACCATAAAACCAATTTTATTAAATAGGTCAGAGATATTGATCAGCTGATCAAAGGAATCCAGCGAGCGACTTGTTGGCGCGGGGCTGCGCGGCGTCGAGGGTGGTGCTCGATTTGTGCGGCAAGAAAAGTTGCCTTGCAATGGGCTTGAATTATTTTTGTGCAAATATGTTTTCGTAAAATTTTGTATGAAAACGTTCTCGTAGAGAGTCCAGGGTGGGATTAAAGTGAAGGTCTCTAGATTATCTTTGCAATAAAAGAAAGTTTAAGAAGATGCGTTTTGTATTTTAGTCTTTCTGAGGGAAAGAATTTTTCAGAATTTTTCAGAGGTAGTGTTTGCTTTGGATTTGATTAGCGGGGTTAAAGGAGTGACGAAAAAATGTCTGCTAAAGATCCAAAGGTTGAGAACATGATGAGCTACCCTGCTGCGGGGGTAACATATTCTACCAATTAAAATACTGGCCGTGCAATTGCCAAGTAATTATAATTATTATAGAAATAAAGATGTCTAATATTGATACGGTCACTATAAATGTTGATAGGTAATTGATTAGATAACAATTTATAACAAAGTTGTTGAATAGGTGCTTCCATAGACACTAACTAATATAACTGACTTGGTTTTACATAAGATCTCACAACTTTTTACGGCAGAAGAACTGCGTTGCGAGACTTGGCATTTTTTTAAATTTTTTGTTTTTTATGGGTTTGTATTTCTTTTTAACTTTTAAAAAACTTTCCGCATTTGCCCGCGCTCTCACTGGTATCAAATTAAAGTAGAGATCCTTATGCATCGTTGAAAACAAAAATTTGCTGGGGCAACCTGCGGCCTTCGGAGAAAATTGCATTTGAAGTAAAGTCTACTTTCTTGATTTCTGCGTATTTTCATACAAATTTTCCACTTATGCAGGAATTTTATGAATTTTAAGGCTGCATAATGGTTGTTCTGCAAATAAATTACAGTTCTCCTATTAAGCCTTTAGGATTAATGACATCATTAATAATTAAAGAAGTTATATTATTACGTTTTATGACATTTTTAACTGACTTTGGATTACTCTGTATATGTGTCACGCTAATTGCTCAGCCAACTCTTCACCGATTTGCATTCTATAACTTTTACAGGATAGCCTATCATGTTCT
The DNA here is from genome assembly GCA_933228815.1 of Machimus atricapillus. Taxonomy (NCBI): domain Eukaryota; kingdom Metazoa; phylum Arthropoda; class Insecta; order Diptera; family Asilidae; genus Machimus; species Machimus atricapillus. The sequence goes on from CAKOGC010000014.1 coordinate 52,335, forward strand.
CAACTTTTAGATCTTTAGCCCATATTTTTTCGTGACCCCGTTACCCCGCAAAGCAAAACCAAAGCCAACCCTTCCACTAAATTAATTCTTAAAATGCCTCACACGACCTTTTCGGGTGATTTTGTGCTTAGCGCGATCAGGGAATACTCATTTTCAAACTTCTCATGCTAATTGCTCAGCCGTCGCATCTCCGATTTCGATTATGTAACTTTTACAGGGTAGCTCATCATGTTCTCAACCTTTGGATCTTTAGCAGACATTTTTTCGTCACTCCTTTAACCCCGCTAATCAAATCCAAAGCAAACACTACCTCTGAAAAATTCTGAAAAATTCTTTCCCTCAGAAAGACTAAAATACAAAACGCATCTTCTTAAACTTTCTTTTATTGCAAAGATAATCTAGAGACCTTCACTTTAATCCCACCCTGGACTCTCTACGAGAACGTTTTCATACAAAATTTTACGAAAACATATTTGCACAAAAATAATTCAAGCCCATTGCAAGGCAACTTTTCTTGCCGCACAAATCGAGCACCACCCTCGACGCCGCGCAGCCCCGCGCCAACAAGTCGCTCGCTGGATTCCTTTGATCAGCTGATCAATATCTCTGACCTATTTAATAAAATTGGTTTTATGGTTTTTTTTTTTTTTTTAGGGGGGGGATCTCTAAGGAGAGTTTTTTAATAGATATTTTTTTATTTTTTATTTTTAACACACTTTTATTAGCTTCACCTGTAAAAAATATATTTCGCTTCATCCGCCCACCCACCCACCCACAGTGGGTAAAAATGATCAATTTTCGTCATGTCATAGATTTTAAAAATTTTAATGCCATTCCATAGTAAACAAAATGTACTACCTTCTGGCAATAATTTTTTTTTTTTACCCCCCCCCCCCTCTCTGTGTTTCGAATAGCTAAAGTCAGAGAAAAATTTGAAGGGCTCATTTTTTAAAAAAATTTTCAAATTTTCTATGATTTCAAAGTTATATTCTGAAAATATTTGTATGGGGAGGGTAAATTGTTATTAATGAAATCACTTACTAAATATGAGAAGCTATTATTAGACCATAAACTTATGATAAAAGTGAAATAGTTTTTTAATAATAGCATTTTAATTAAAAATGGGGATTTTTCCCCAAAATTTGTATTTCTTTTTAACTTTTAAAAAACTTTCCGCATTTGCCCGCGCTCTCACTGGTATCAAATTAAAGTTGTTCACGACACGCGTGAAACCTTCGCCCGGATATTCACCGCACGCGCGGAACACCTGCCGCTGAAGTTTGTTCACCCCGGCAAAACGCATTGATCAGCCGAATCAAAGTTCAAACGGTTGCACCGTTGCATTTCCGTGGATTTGGCTGATCGACATCGCGAGTGCTGACCACCCGAAACTGGAGACGTCCGGAGCTGAGGGCAATGCCATCGACCTGGAGGAATAGGATTCGGACGGGATCCTAAGCAGTCTTCCAACAACATTCAACGCGCGGGGTCTACTTCAACCATCTTTCGCTAAGTCAATTCATTTAAATCTTTACTAGTTCTATGAAATCATTTGTTAATGTAATTTTGTTTTATTAAATCATTTTGTTAAATCTAATTTTGTAAATTTGTGTTTTATCATTGTTGTAAAGTTATATGTGATAAACATTTAATTTGTGTAATAAAGCATTAAGTTATCCAGCTATCCAGTTCTATTTTTTTTGAGTGCTATCGAAAGTTGGAGTGTTGGCGGTGTTTGTGCTTTTCAGGTCACAAGGAATCTAGGACAGCATTTTACATTGGTCCTTCGAGCCGGATCCAGCATCCAGCATCATCCTTTTTGTCCAAAACGTAAGTCCCAGTTTCCTAACTAAGTGAACGTGAAGTGCAAATTATCAAAATGGAAAGTGTATCATCCATTATTCAAGCTCAAGAGGCTCTCATCGAGCAAATGAGTAAATTTATCTCGAATACAAAAAAGACCCCGCATGCCAGACGCACCCATGGGTTTTTCGTTGCGCGTATAAACGGCTGGCATGATCTTTGGCAAGGTTTTTTAGCCAACGAAGCTAAATTAAACCAAATTAAAACTGCGGAAGACTCTGAGTTGAAGTATTTCAAAGAAGACTTCTTCGGATCTCAGGAAGCAATTTTCTATGACATCAAAGGTGAACTCATAGAAAATGCGGAAAATTTAGAGAAGGCTGCACGAGTTAGTGACCCAACAGTCCCACGGGCAGCTCCTCAAATTGCATCTACCGCTTCAGAATCAAAATCATTAGGGCAGTCAAATCTGCCCAGAATCTCGTTACCAAAATTTTCCGGTAACTACAATGAGTGGATCAGCTTTCGAGATTTATATCTTGCAGTGATTCACCAAAATCCTAATCTGGAGGATGTGCAAAAGTTTCACTATTTAAAAACTTCATTGATAGGTGAGGCTTCAAATGTCATAAAGCAATTTGCAATGTCGCAAGCAAATTACGCATCCGCTTGGAAAGCATTAACAGAAAGATACGAAAACAAACGTATTCTAGTATCATCGCTGCTTAAGGCATTCACCTCTCAACCAAAAATTGCAGTTGAGACTGCACATTCTCTCAAAGGTCTTCTGGACGTAACTAGTGATTGCATTGCATCACTAAACAACGTGCAAATTAATACTTTGCACTGGGATCCCATTATCGTTCACCTGGTTGTACAAAAGCTTCCAGCAGAAACGCATAAAGAATGGGAATTATCTATAGGCGACACAACCGATGTGCCGCAATGGGGCGAGCTTAAGAAATTCTTAGAGCTCAGATTTCGCACCTTGGAAGCGATATCAGGCGCGAAGTCAAAATCCTATGAGAATAAAAAAGGGGATGAAAACAACAAGGTGAATTGCAAAAATTTTCATATGGCTCAGGCATCATGTAAACTCTGTCATGAGTTTCATTCTATTCGTTTATGCCCAAAATTTTTGAAATTTGAACCGTTTCAACGGCTAAAGGTTGCCAAAGCAAATGGATATTGCATCAATTGTCTAGGCCGATATCATACACTTAACAAATGCTTAAGTACTTCAAGGTGCACGCAATGCCGAGGAAAGCACCACACGCTGTTGCATGCCTCGTCTGAAAAATCAGGCGAGCAGTCTACGTCCAGAAATACAAAAAAAGGTCAAGTAGCCCGTCATGACCCATCCCAACAATCCGAAGCACAAAAAGCAGCTACCAGTGTATCATCTCTTTTTTTGTCGGAAAATAGCCAGGTGCTGCTGGCCACTGCTTTATTGTACGTTGAATCGCCGCAGGGGCTTCAAATTGCACGAGCTTTGATAGACCCCGGATCTCAAGTTACCTTTGTGACTAATTCTCTCTGCCGACGTCTAAAACTCAAAATGAGTCACACTTTCGTTAAAGTCACGGGGCTCGCAAACAATGAAGCAGCTAGCTCACGTAAAATGGTAAATATTACCTTAAAATCAAGATATGAAGAGCGTAGCGTGAAAGCAGACGCGGTAGCTCTTGACACGCTGACTGACTTACTGCCATCTAAGGCATTGGTACAAGGTAAATGGGAGCATATCGAAAATTTACCTTTAGCCGATCCTACATATCATATACCCAATAAAATAGATATTTTAATCGGAGCAGATATTTACCCGTTAATTTTGAAAGACGGAGTAAAAATCGGACCCATTGGTACCCCCTTGGGTCAAAATACTATTTTCGGTTGGGTGTTGTCTGGGCAAATTCACGCTCACCTACCGAAAGGTCCAAGGATAGAAGTCGTTTCATTGATTAATACAATTGAACTGAATTTCGATCTTCAAAGGTTTTGGGAACTTGAAGAGCCTTCGAGTATCCACGTTGAAAACGCTGAAGACAAGTTATGCGAGGAAATCTACCGGACGACACATCGCCGGAGACCCGACGGATCGTATATGGTTCGGTTACCATTCAAGCCTAACTTAGAAGTAGGCTTAGGATCTTCGCGCAATATCGCTATGAGACGCCTTTTAACTACCGAAAAAATGATTCGGAACAAAGGCTTATTCAAAGATTACAACGAAGTCCTCAGGGAGTATCTGTGTTCAAATCAGATGGAAGAAGTCACCCCTCGGGAAAAGACAAACCAATCTCAGTCAAATAATGAAGCTATAGCAACATTTAAAACCAATTATCTGCCCCATCACGGAGTTGTTAAGGAAGCAAGCACTACAACTAAGTTAAGAGTGGTGTTTGATGCCTCCTGCAAAACGTCGTCAGGAAAATCTCTGAATCAGCTGTTAATGATCGGTCCGCCGCTTCAACAAGACCTTACGATGCTATTATTAAATTGGCGGTTTCCTAAATTTGTTTTTTCAGCAGATATAGAGAAAATGTATCGTCGAATTTGGGTACACCCTGAGGATACTGAATATCAGCGAATATTGTGGAGAGCAGACCTAAATCATCCTGTAAAGGATTATCGACTTTTAACCGTTACCTTTGGAATCTCCTGCGCTCCATACTTAGCTATTCGAACTCTCCAGCAATTAGCCACCGATGAAGCAAAATCTTTTCCAGAAGCATCAAAATGCTTATCGAATGATTTTTATGTCGACGATGTTTTGACCGGGCGCGACAGCATCCAAGAAGCTGTAAAACTACGAAAGGATTTAACTTCGCTACTCAAACAAGGTGGTTTCCACTTGCGCAAATTTTCCGCAAATCATCCTGAAGTCTTACAGGATCTAGTTCCTGAAGACGTAGTCAAAGAAACTGTTCTTCTGTTTGATGGAACCTCTACCATCAAAGCGTTAGGAATAAGCTGGAATCCAAAGGAGGACAACTTCTGTTACAAGTTAAACATAGATATGAGCGGAACACCAACCAAACGCAGCATATTATCCAAAATCGCAAAATTATTCGACCCCGCCGGGTGGCTCAGTCCGGTAATTATTTGCGGGAAAATTCTAATGTTTAGGATGCTAGATATAAGCTAAGCGGAAAGTGAAGTGCATTCTGTTCTTAATGATGGATAAATTTTGGTCTGACGTCTCAAAGAGTCTAGATTGATTGATGTTGCATCAATCTCTTGTTTATTCGATGCGGTAGCCGCCTTGGAGTAGTCCTCGGAGCTTAACTGATCTTGACCAACTGCAACGGAGGTAAGTTGAACGTTCACCTCTGCGGGCGGAGATCGTGATCGCCTGTGCAGTGCCATAGTCTTCCACATGTGGATGTACTTCATGGGTCTTTGGGCCTTCTGTAGAAACGCTGATGGGACCAGTTCCTTCTCCGTGGAGTACCGTGTCAAAATCAACCCCTGTTAAGTTAAAGGGCTCCTCAGGTGCTTCAACTACTTCGGGTGAATCTGGTCCTGCTGTATACAAAATTGTATCAAAAACGACCTTTCCATCAACGGGCAATCCTTCTGTGGTTGATACTCCTGGATTCGGGTCCAACGGCAGGACCTTCACACTGTCGCTGCTGGAGGCTGCAATTTCAAGGTCTGGTATATTTGTTTTATCATCATCTTTTTCTGAGCTAGTGCTGTTACTTTCGTATCCCATGTCGCTTTGGACGTCTCCTCGCTGGAGTCCCTCGATCCCAAATACCGTGATAGGCTTACTGTTCCCATTGTGGTCGACAATTACCACCTCCTTGCCAAGTTGACTTGCTGCTGGTTTTTTATCCTCAGCAGAAGATGGTTCCTCAGAGAGATCAAAGGAATCCAGCGAGCGACTTGTTGGCGCGTGGCTGCGCGGCGTCGAGGGTGGTGCTCGATTTGTGCGGCAAGAAAAGTTGCCTTGCAATGGGCTTGAATTATTTTTGTGCAAATATGTTTTCGTAAAATTTTGTATGAAAACGTTCTCGTAGAGAGTCCAGGGTGGGATTAAAGTGAAGGTCTCTGGATTATCTTTGCAATAAAAGAAAGTTTAAGAAGATGCGTTTTGTATTTTAGTCTTTCTGAGGGAAAGAATTTTTCAGAATTTTTCAGAGGTAGTGTTTGCTTTGGATTTGATTAGCGGGGTTAAAGGAGTGACGAAAAAATGTCTGCTAAAGATCCAAAGGTTGAGAACATGATGAGCTACCCTGTAAAAGTTACATAATCGAAATCGGAGATGAGACGGCTGAGCAATTAGCATGAGAAGTTTGAAAATGAGTATTCCCTGATCGCGCTAAGCACAAAATCACCCGAAAAAGTCGTGTGAGGCATTTTAAGAATTAATTTAGTGGAAGGGTTGGCTTTGGTTTTGCTTTGCGGGGTAACGGGGTCACGAAAAAATATGGGCTAAAGATCTAAAAGTTGAGAACATGATAGGCTATCCTGTAAAAGTTATGGAATGCAAATCGGTGAAGAGTTGGCTGAGCAATTAGCGTGACACATATACAGAGTAATCCAAAGTCAGTTAAAAATGTCATAAAACGTAATAATATAACTTCTTTAATTATTAATGATGTCATTAATCCTAAAGGCTTAATAGGAGAACTGTAATTTATTTGCAGAACAACCATTATGCAGCCTTAAAATTCATAAAATTCCTGCATAAGTGGAAAATTTGTATGAAAATACGCAGAAATCAAGAAAGTAGACTTTACTTCAAATGCAATTTTCTCCGAAGGCCGCAGGTTGCCCCAGCAAATTTTTGTTTTCAACGATGCATAAGGATCTCTACTTTAATTTGATACCAGTGAGAGCGCGGGCAAATGCGGAAAGTTTTTTAAAAGTTAAAAAGAAATACAAATTTTGGGGAAAAATCCCCATTTTTAATTAAAATGCTATTATTAAAAAACTATTTCACTTTTATCATAAGTTTATGGTCTAATAATAGCTTCTCATATTTAGTAAGTGATTTCATTAATAACAATTTACCCTCCCCATACAAATATTTTCAGAATATAACTTTGAAATCATAGAAAATTTGAAATTTTTTTTAAAAAATGAGCCCTTCAAATTTTTCTCTGACTTTAGCTATTCGAAACACAGAGAGGGGGGGGTAAAAAAAAAAAAATTATTGCCAGAAGGTAGTACATTTTGTTTACTATGGAATGGCATTAAAATTTTTAAAATCTATGACATGACGAAAATTGATCATTTTTACCCACTGTGGGTGGGTGGGTGGGCGGATGAAGCGAAATATATTTTTTACAGGTGAAGCTAATAAAAGTGTGTTAAAAATAAAAAATAAAAAAATGTCTATTAAAAAACTCTCCTTAGAGATCCCCCCCACACCCTAAAAAAAAAAAAAAACCATAAAACCAATTTTATTAAATAGGTCAGAGATATTGATCAGCTGATCAAAGGAATCCAGCGAGCGACTTGTGGGCGCGGGGCTGCGCGGCGTCGAGGGTGGTGCTCGATTTGTGCGGCAAGAAAAGTTGCCTTGCAATGGGCTTGAATTATTTTTGTGCAAATATGTTTTCGTAAAATTTTGTATGAAAACGTTCTCGTAGAGAGTCCAGGGTGGGATTAAAGTGAAGGTCTCTAGATTATCTTTGCAATAAAAGAAAGTTTAAGAAGATGCGTTTTGTATTTTAGTCTTTCTGAGGGAAAGAATTTTTCAGAATTTTTCAGAGGTAGTGTTTGCTTTGGATTTGATTAGCGGGGTTAAAGGAGTGACGAAAAAATGTCTGCTAAAGATCCAAAGGTTGAGAACATGATGAGCTACCCTGTAAAAGTTACATAATCGAAATCGGAGATGAGACGGCTGAGCAATTAGCATGAGAAGTTTGAAAATGAGTATTCCCTGATCGCGCTAAGCACAAAATCACCCGAAAAGGTCGTGTGAGGCATTTTATGAATTAATTTAGTGGAAGGGTTGGCTTTGGTTTTGCTTTGCGGGGTAACGGGGTCACGAAAAAATATGGGCTAAAGATCTAAAAGTTGAGAACATGATAGGCTATCCTGTAAAAGTTATAGAATGCAAATCGGTGAAGAGTTGGCTGAGCAATTAGCGTGACACATATACAGAGTAATCCAAAGTCAGTTAAAAATGTCATAAAACGTAATAATATAACTTCTTTAATTATTAATGATGTCATTAATCCTAAAGGCTTAATAGGAGAACTGTAATTTATTTGCAGAACAACCATTATGCAGCCTTAAAATTCATAAAATTCCTGCATAAGTGGAAAATTTGTATGAAAATACGCAGAAATCAAGAAAGTAGACTTTACTTCAAATGCAATTTTCTCCGAAGGCCGCAGGTTGCCCCAGCAAATTTTTGTTTTCAACGATGCATAAGGATCTCTACTTTAATTTGATACCAGTGAGAGCGCGGGCAAATGCGGAAAGTTTTTTAAAAGTTAAAAATAAATACAAATTTTGGGGAAAAATCCCCATTTTTAATTAAAATGCTATTATTAAAAAACTATTTCACTTTTATCATAAGTTTATGGTCTAATAATAGCTTCTCATATTTAGTAAGTGATTTCATTAATAACAATTTACCCTCCCCATAGAAATATTTTCAGAATATAACTTTGAAATCATAGAAAATTTGAAATTTTTTTTAAAAAATGAGCCCTTCAAATTTTTCTCTGACTTTAGCTATTCGAAACACAGAGAGGGGGGGGTAAAAAAATTGGTTGCCTGTAAAGTCGGTTTACGGTCGATATTTAAACGTGACAACGTCTAATACGTGGTAATTTTTTCTTGGTACAAAGGATTTAATAAAAATAACAATTATAATTATATTCCTTTCAGATTTATTCAGTGTTGATTAATTTTTTCAAATTTGCTATTCAAATTGTATTCAAAAATTTTGTTTTATTATTATTGTGCACAAGGATAAGTTTACTTAATTTTCTATTTATATTTTCGTTTCTACATATTGACATCTAATCTTACTTAATATTATAACACTCTCTTTCCCCTACAGTGCGCTCGCTTGCCGTGTGGCGTGAGATCGGCCGTTACGGCGTTCTCGAGAATGCCTCTCAAGCGCAACGGGTGGGAGAGAGAGAGGTGTAGCGCGTCTCTTTCTCCTACAGTGCGCTCGCTTGCCGTGTGGCGTGAGATCCGCCGTAACGCCGTTTTCGACAATGTCTCCAAGTTAAATCGATTTAATAGACGTTGTCACGTCAAAAAAAAAAAAATTATTGCCAGAAGGTAGTACATTTTGTTTACTATGGAATGGCATTAAAATTTTTAAAATCTATGACATGACGAAAATTGATCATTTTTACCCAATGTGGGTGGGTGGGTGGGCGGATGAAGCGAAATATATTTTTTACAGGTGAAGCTAATAAAAGTGTGTTAAAAATAAAAAATAAAAAAATGTCTATTAAAAAACTCTCCTTAGAGATCCCCCCCCCTAAAAAAAAAAAACATTAAACCAATTTTATTAAATAGGTCAGAGATATTGATCAGCTGATCAAAGGAATCCAGCGAGCGACTTGTTGGCGCGGGGTTGCGCGGCGTCGAGGGTGGTGCTCGATTTGTGCGGCAAGAAAAGTTGCCTTGCAATGGGCTTGAATTATTTTTGTGCAAATATGTTTTCGTAAAATTTTGTATGAAAACGTTCTCGTAGAGAGTCCAGGGTGGGATTAAAGTGAAGGTCTCTAGATTATCTTTGCAATAAAAGAAAGTTTAAGAAGATGCGTTTTGTATTTTAGTCTTTCTGAGGGAAAGAATTTTTCAGAATTTTTCAGAGGTAGTGTTTGCTTTGGATTTGATTAGCGGGGTTAAAGGAGTGACGAAAAAATGTCTGCTAAAGATCCAAAGGTTGAGAACATGATGAGCTACCCTGTAAAAGTTACATAATCGAAATCGGAGATGAGACGGCTGAGCAATTAGCATGAGAAGTTTGAAAATGAGTATTCCCTGATCGCGCTAAGCACAAAATCACCCGAAAAGGTCGTGTGAGGCATTTTAAGAATTAATTTAGTGGAAGGGTTGGCTTTGGTTTTGCTTTGCGGGGTAACGGGGTCACGAAAAAATATGGGCTAAAGATCTAAAAGTTGAGAACATGATAGGCTATCCTGTAAAAGTTATAGAATGCAAATCGGTGAAGAGTTGGCTGAGCAATTAGCGTGACACATATACAGAGTAATCCAAAGTCAGTTAAAAATGTCATAAAACGTAATAATATAACTTCTTTAATTATTAATGATGTCATTAATCCTAAAGGCTTAATAGGAGAACTGTAATTTATTTGCAGAACAACCATTATGCAGCCTTAAAATTCATAAAATTCCTGCATAAGTGGAAAATTTGTATGAAAATACGCACAAATCAAGAAAGTAGACTTTACTTCTTCGAGTCTGCCTTCAAACTTGACGGAGATCAGACGTCAAAAAATTGGCTCTGCAAGTTGGTCTGAGTTTTGGTGTTTTTTGGCTGTTTTTGGTGCCCTTAGTGATCGCTTTTTGAATCCCGCACCTTGCTTTTTTGAATTTCATCCAACGGGAGCTTGCACCTGCGGCGGGTAAAGGAGGAGCCCGTTTTATTGCCAGCGGCTGGATGCCGGGAGCGCCGGCGTGGAGCCACGCGGCCCGGTTAACCCCGGACAACAACCTCTGTCCAGGAGGTGACATATAAACGTAGCCAGACGAAATACTTAGAGCTTCAAACTAAAAAGAGAGGACAACTTAATTACACCGAATCCCTAATTTTAACGTCACACAACTGCAAAACCAGACGTCGGATCTGATTTAGGCTGAAGATATGGCGTCTGGCCAGGCCAGCGCCAATTCTTTTTCCGGGCTGGAATGTCAGCCTGCAGAAGGGCAGCCCATGAAAAAGGCTAAAATGGCCGTCAAACGCCAAAAACCAGCAACCATGCAAGCCGAGGGTTTCCCTTTCTTAGGGGAAAGTTTTTCTAAGGAAAGGGCAACTTCTAATGGACAACACCCGCGCTATATCACTATACAATCAGTAGTTCCTGAGAAACCGTTAAAGCGGTTCAACCATTTTGCGGTACGCAAGGGTGTTGACGCGGTGTCGACCAAATTTAGCAAGGCCAGCTACCTCAAGGATGGCGAATTACTGCTCCTGGTGGAAAATCAGAAAATCGCAGATAGATTCCTTAAAATAGACACGATCGCTGGAATCCCGGTAACAGCTCAACTCCACCCCACTCTTAACTCAGTAAAAGGGACCGTTTACTCCAGGGACTTTGGCCTTATGTCACAGGAGGAAATCTTGGAGGGATTAAGGGACCAAGGAGTTACGGAAGTCGTCCAGATAAGCAGGCCCAGCACCCGTGAGCCAGGTACCACTTTCGCCACTGGGTTACACATTCTGTCCTTTAACGCCTATCAACTTCCCAAATACATTGAGGGCGCATGGCAGCGCATTGAGGTTCGGCCATACTACCCGCTACCCATGCGATGTCGGTCTTGCCAGAAACTTGGACACACGACCAAAAGGTGCACGGAAGCAGCCGTTACATGTGGGACCTGTGCTAAGCCAGGCCCTCATGAGGGCAGCCAGTGTGAAGGAACCTACTGTGTGAACTGCAAGACTAACTCACACGCATCAACCAACAGGGACTGCCCGGAGTACCTTAAGGCGAAAGAGATCCTAAAAATTAAATGCATAAAGAAATGTTCAATGTTCGAGGCCAAAAGGGAATTTTACGCCAACTACCCAGTACACACAGGTGCAACGTTTGCTGAAGTCATTAGTCGAGGACACACCAACTCTTCGCAAAACTCCAATGCCTCGCGTCAAGCGCCCCAAAATAAAACAGGAACTAACACAGAGATGGGTCAACAAGTTCAAATCACCAAGAAAAATATTACTCCATCCCCCCCTGCAATCAACATAGTAAGTACCCCCAAAATAACAACAACAATTACCGAAACTAACAACACAAAAAACATAAAACAACAAACAAAAGCTAGCACCCCACACCCACACAATCTCCCACTACTAAAACAACCACAGAAAAACACAATCAACTTTCATTAACACCCAAATCGAAGAAAGCAGTGAATAATTTGGTTAACAAGGTTATCGGCCTTGAAACTCAAGACCCGGTTATTTTGTCCATATCTGGACCACATATGGTTCTGGAGGAAGCTCCGCCTGAATGGATGGAGCAAGACGACCCTTTTTCAGACTCTACTCTTACCGACCACTCCGGTGACGGAGAATAGAAATCTTCTTGCCGACATTATGAATTTTGACCCTATCTCTGATCTTTCGTTTCGAGACCTAACAGTCTTGCAATGGAATGTTAGAGGGTTGTACAACAACCGCCCTAACCTGGATCTCCTCATTGCTAGATACAAGCCCCACATTATTCTACTACAGGAAACCAACATCTTGTTGGAGGAACATCCTAATCGAATTGGTCCCTTTAGCTACTTCGGCTTCAATTTTTCCAGAGAGAACAGGCGTGGTGGTGTGGCCGTTCTCGTCCACATGTCCATTCCCGCCGTACAAGTTTGCATAAACTCTGATATTATGGCGTGTGCCGTCACCATACATAAGCCGCGAGATCTTACCTTCTGCAGCATTTACCTTGAGAATGCACAGGGGATCACGGTACGGGATCTTGACCTGCTGGCAGATCAGTTACCCAACAACACCATTTATGGTGGGGATTTCAATGCTCACAGCCCTCTATGGGGCTCTGAGCGTTGGAATCCCAGAGGGCGACAGGTGGCCGCCTGGATCGAGGACCGCCCCCTGTGCATTCTCAATACTGAGCACCCAACCCATCTGGCATACAACGAGTCATATTCCAACATCGACCTGACTTTGGTCCCTCCTATAATGGCCAGAGACTTAAATTGTGCTGTGCATGATAACCCAGAAGGCAGTGACCATTTCCCTTTGGTAATCAATACCAAATTTCAAACTGCTAGAGCCCAGCCGGCCGTTAAATTCCGGGAAGACCGGGCCAACTGGGATAAATTTAGGGTGACAATAGGTGCGGAAGCAGCTCGAAGGCCACCCTCTAGGAACATAGAGAGAGAGACGGCTCAGATCACCAGAGTTATTAGATCCGCGGCGGCTACCAGCATGCCTGTATCTCGCCCCCACTCAACTTCTCAACCAGCCTGGATGAACCCCATCATTCTCTCCACTATTAGAGGAAAAAATAGAGTCTGGAAGACTTTCCAAAGACACCCTACGAATACAAACATGATTGCATACCGCAGGGAAGCGGCGCGGGTCAAACGAATGATCAAGGAGGCCAAAAAGAACGCCTGGATCGACTTCGCAACCTCCATCGATCAAAATGTTAATCTGGCGGATGCCTGGAGAAAAACTAGATTAATCTCCGGCAACAGGGCTTCTAACTTGATCGGTAACCTGACGGTGGACGACACCCTTTTCTCAAACTCTAGGGACATCGCCGAAAAGCTAGCCCAGTCGTGGTCTGACTACTCGGACGACAGCTCTTTCCGACCGGAAAATATCGCTGCTAGAAACAATTGGTCCATGACGAATGGGCCTTTCTCCCCGGTCCCTGCCAGAAATTTATCGTACCCAATATCCCTTCGGGAGTTGAGTTCAGTACTCAACTCTTGTAAGGGATCAGCGCCAGGCCATGACAGAATTTCCTACCGAATGATTAGAGAGTCTCCTGATCTTTTGAAAGAGAGACTGGTTGATCTCTACAACGTTATGATTCGAGGTAGTGCCTTCCCCAAGGTATGGAAAAACGCGGTCCTCGTCCCCATCAGAAAAAAGAACACGACGACTCAGGGCTCGATTACACCGAGAGACCTCCGTCCGGTCTCTTTGCTGCCCTGCATGGGCCGTCTGTTTGAAAAAATCATGAGTCGTAGACTCTCCACGGCTCTCGAGGGGATTCTGCCCGGGGGTGTTCATGGCTTCAGGAGGCATCGTGGTACCACCTCGATTCTCCTGGAGCTGGAGGACTCCGTCAAGAGCTCTTTCGACAGGCGGGGAGAGTTATACCTCCTGTCAGCGGACGTGGAGAAGGCGTATGACAGGGTTCGATGGGACGTTGTCATAACCCAGCTTCAGGTATGGGGCTTTGATGCTAATTTCATCCACCTGGTCCAAAATTTCCTTTCCTCCCGATCCTTCCAGGTTAGGGTTAATGGCTTTGTGTCGGCACGGAGACCTTTACATAACGTTTTGCCACAGGGCTCACCAATGTCTACTGCTCTTTTCAACACCTATATCTCCCCCCTCCTCCACAAGCTAGACGACATAAACGGACTCAATTACTACGTATACGCGGACAATTTACTACTGACCACGACTATGAACCCGCCAACGGAGGTACTCAGAAGGAGCATAACGGCATTAGACATCTGGTGCTACGAAACCGGTGCCATCGTCCCCCATGATAAAATGGAGTACATGGTCTTCTCCCGGAAGAGGTCCCCACAGTTCACCACAGTGGAAATAGATGAGGATGTCTTCAGAGCCCAGGAGAAAATCAAAATTCTTGGAATCATCCTTACGCCCAAGCTAAGCTGGACCGACCAGTGCAGGAGAACGGCAGCAAATCTGGACAAAGCAACCAACCTCATTAGGTCAATCGCCGCTCGAGGTAACGGTTCCCCCCTGCATGCCACTGTGCACATCGCCAAAACCCTCGTCATGGGTATTACCAACTATGGTCTTCTAATTTACGGACAGTCCACCAAGCAAAACTTAAATAAAATCCAAACTGCTATAAACAGGGCTCTCCGCACCGCTTTTGGTGCACTCAAAACTACTCCAAATAGAGCTCTGTGGATGGAAGCTGGCTTGGCTGACCTGCAGACAAGGATCAAAATCTCCAGATTGAAATTAGTTGCAAGAAACACGTTGGACTGGAGGAGACCGCACCATATCACCTTCCAGCATAGGTTGGAGACAAACCCTCGCCGCAGCGCCATCTCTGCCCTCAAATGGGCGAAGGACCAGCTCCTGGAACTGGAGTTGCCAATATCCCCGCCATGCGCTAAACCCCTGACTGAGATCCCCCTGGAGATCTTCCACCGCCCTCTTTTTACCAAGAGCACCCGCCAAAAGAATAAGACCACCCAAGAAGAATTTCGTCAGCAGCACCTGGAACAGCTTACTGGGTACTCTGGTTGGACTATTATTTACACGGACGGATCCAAAAACAGCGATAATGTAGGAGCAGCCTTTGTCTCCACACTCAGGGGGTCGGTATTAACCTCGACGCATACCTTTCGACTGAACAGCCTTGCATCGAACTTTGAGGCGGAAATTTTCGCCCTTATGAGGGCAATGGAGTTTGGTCTAAAGGCTAAGACTAACACCGTAATCTTCACGGATGCCAAAAGCGTGCTACAGGCCCTAAACAATCCGTACAGCCAAGACCCTGTAATAAGCCACATCCGAACCACGCTGCTCAACACTGGCGGCAAAATAAAGGTGGACTGGGTTCCTGCACATATAGGGATTTTCGGCAACGAGGCTGCGGACAGAGCGGCGAAGGCGGCAAGTTCGGACCCCGGCTTAAACCCGCTGCAGGTTCCTCAGAACACCAGTTTCCTTATTAGGAATGGCCGGGAGCAAATCTGGGAAACATACATCGCTGCCTGGAGAAACACCAACACCTTCCATGCCCAACATTCCCCCTCAGCTGCCCCACCAAGGTACAGGCCGGACTTATCCAGACGGGAAGGATGCATCGTTTTCAGGGTCAGAATGGGGCATTGCCTCCTAACAAAGGCCCATCTCTTCGCCAGAGCCCCTTAGCCAGGATGTGTACAATGCCAAAGACCCTTAACGATCAGGCACATCCTGGAGGAGTGCCCGACCACCACGACACTGCTGGGTTCAACCCTTCCACCTCTTCCGGAGCTGCTGGACCCGTCTCGGCCTGATTTGTTGCTGGAATTGATAAATAGGCTCAATATTGCAAACCATATTTAAACTATACTACCAAATCTGTTGGTTATATTGTTTTTGGTTAAGGCCTGTATTATTAACGGACTATATTTCTTATTTCTTTGTATTAATTTGTTTTTTTGCCTTGAATTAGTTGGAAGATTGAAACTGAATTTATACGTTTAGCGTTAAGGTCTGAATAATGTAGGAGCTAATTAATTGTACCTATTGCTTATTTTGTTTTTATTAAGGTCTGTACAATTAAGGAACTATCTCTGTTACACTCGTTGTATTAATCACTTTTCTTTGAATTAACTGGAAGACTGAAAATTAATTTGTATATTTAGCGTTAAGATCTGAATTATGAAGGAATTATTGATTGTATCCTTATTGTAAGCGCCATATGGTCATAGCTACCGAGCGCGCTATCTGTAATCCAGGGCATTTGGAAGTAGCCTATGCGCCTGGTGAAATAAATAAATAATAAATAATAAATAATAAAAGTTGCCTTGCAATGGGCTTGAATTATTTTTGTGCAAATATGTTTTCGTAAAATTTTGTATGAAAACGTTCTCGTAGAGAGTCCAGGGTGGGATTAAAGTGAAGGTCTCTAGATTATCTTTGCAATAAAAGAAAGTTTAAGAAGATGCGTTTTGTATTTTAGTCTTTCTGAGGGAAAGAATTTTTCAGAATTTTTCAGAGGTAGTGTTTGCTTTGGATTTGATTAGCGGGGTTAAAGGAGTGACGAAAAAATGTCTGCTAAAGATCCAAAGGTTGAGAACATGATGAGCTACCCTGTAAAAGTTACATAATCGAAATCGGAGATGAGACGGCTGAGCAATTAGCATGAGAAGTTTGAAAATTAGTATTCCCTGATCGCGCTAAGCACAAAATCACCCGAAAAGGTCGTGTGAGGCATTTTAAGAATTAATTTAGTGGAAGGGTTGGCTTTGGTTTTGCTTTGCGGGGTAACGGGGTCACGAAAAAATATGGGCTAAAGATCTAAAAGTTGAGAACATGATAGGCTATCCTGTAAAAGTTATAGAATGCAAATCGGTGAAGAGTTGGCTGAGCAATTAGCGTGACACATATACAGAGTAATCCAAAGTCAGTTAAAAATGTCATAAAACGTAATAATATAACTTCTTTAATTATTAATGATGTCATTAATCCTAAAGGCTTAATAGGAGAACTGTAATTTATTTGCAGAACAACCATTATGCAGCTTTAAAATTCATAAAATTCCTGCATAAGTGGAAAATTTGTATGAAAATACGCAGAAATCAAGAAAGTAGACTTTACTTCAAATGCAATTTTCTCCGAAGGCCGCAGGTTGCCCCAGCAAATTTTTGTTTTCAACGATGCATAAGGATCTCTACTTTAATTTGATACCAGTGAGAGCGCGGGCAAATGCGGAAAGTTTTTTAAAAGTTAAAAAGAAATACAAATTTTGGGGGAAAATCCCCATTTTTAATTAAAATGCTATTATTAAAAAACTATTTCACTTTTATCATAAGTTTATGGGCCGGGATTACGATCTCGGGTGAGTGGTGAGTGCGAGTCACACTCACCCTTCAAACTGCCAAAGCGATTCCGATCAATGGTGACTAGTGAGTAGTGAGTTCGAAAAATTTTCTCACCAGAAAAGCGATTCCGATCAATGGTGAGTGGTGAGTGGGACTCACTTTGGACTGTCAAATTTACTCACTGCCGTTAGAAGGTGCGAGAAAATAAGTGTTCTGAATAATTTGTTAAAAATGGTATGTATTATATAAATATCCCAAGCACGAAACAATATTTACAATTGATTACTTTTAGAGCAAGGTATCAAGACATCAAAAAGATATCCTCATACAAAGTATGATGGAGGAAGGGACAATTTTGGAGGGAAGGTTTTCGGGCACGGAAGGCCTCTCAAAAAAGCGGGACAAGTGGGCTCAATTATGCAGCCAATTAAATAAGTGCGGACCTTCAAAAACTGCTTCGCAGTGGTCAAAGGTAAGTTATATCCCATAAAAAACAAAAAATGTAAAAAAATGCCAAGTCTCGCAACGCAGTTCTTCTGCCGTAAAAAGTTGTGAGATCTTAGGTAAAACCAAGTCAGTTATATTAGTTAGTGTCTATGGAAGCACCTATTCAACAACTTTGTTATAAATTGTTATCTAATCAATTACCTATCAACATTTATAGTGACCGTATCAATATTAGACATCTTTATTTCTATAATAATTATAATTACTTGGCAATTGCACGGTAACATATTCTACTAATTAAAATACTGGCCGTGCAATTGCCAAGTAATTATAATTATTATAGAAATAAAGATGTCTAATATTGATACGGTCACTATAAATGTTGATAGGTAATTGATTAGATAACAATTTATAACAAAGTTGTTGAATAGGTGCTTCCATAGACACTAACTAATATAACTGACTTGGTTTTACCTAAGATCTCACAACTTTTTACGGCAGAAGAACTGCGTTGCGAGACTTGGCATTTTTTTACATTTTTTGTTTTTTATGGGATATCATTTCTTTTTGTTAGGTCATCCTCCTTTCTTTTTTTTCGGGTAATATATCTTGTCCGTCAGCTACTGATTTTCTTAAAGCCCACTCCCTGTCTCTATTGAGTTTTCTCAGATGCTTTGATGTATCTGGGGGCACGGCAGTGCCCCCGCCAAGTCGAGCAAGCACCGCCGTAACATCCTTTTCTCGAAGCAGTTCAGGCCATTTTCGACCCCCCTATAACTTCTTTGTGGATAAAACTAGAAGCCTGAATTTTCAGTAACCAATCAGGCATTGTATAAACACGGTATATTTCAAATTTCATTCAATTTGAACTAGTAGTTTAAGAATTATAACTAATCAAAGTTTCTTAATTTTGTCACTCACTGACTGACCGATCATCAAAACTCTAAGGCACTTCTAGCAGATATAGAAGCTCCAAATTTTATACACAGTTATTGTTTAGCCTACAAAGAAAGGAAAAACTTAAAAATCCCGAAATTTCATTATCGTTGGTCAAAGTTCTTTCATTTTGTCACTAACTCACCGATCATCAATATTCTAAGGTACTTCTAGCAGACCCACAAGCTCCAAATTTTGAACACAGTTATTGTTTAGCCTACAAAGGAAGGAAAAACTGAAAAATCCCGAAATTTCATTATATTTAATGAAAAATAATGATTTTATTAAAAATTAGGTTCATTCAAAAAATAACGCATGCGCTTGTACTCATGCTTGCCACTGGCCGCGATTGAATTTTGAAAGGATGAATGTAGTAGACTATCGTTCTGTGGGCACGGTAGTGCCCCCGCCAAGTCGATTAGTTTGTTCAAATTTTGAATTTTAGTTAGTGTTAAGCTCATGAGGAAGAAAAAAAAGAAAAATCCCGAAATTGCATTATAGTAAATGAAAAATACATCAAAGCATCTGAGAAAAATCAATAGAGACAGGGAGTGGGCTTTAAGAAAATCAGTAGCTGACGGACAAGATATATTACCCGAAAAAAAAGAAAGGAGGATGACCTAACAAAAAGAAATGATATCCCATAAAAAACAAAAAATGTAAAAAAATGCCAAGTCTCGCAACGCAGTTCTTCTGCCGTAAAAAGTTGTGAGATCTTATGTAAAACCAAGTCAGTTATATTAGTTAGTGTCTATGGAAGCACCTATTCAACAACTTTGTTATAAATTGTTATCTAATCAATTACCTATCAACATTTATAGTGACCGTATCAATATTAGACATCTTTATTTCTATAATAATTATAATTACTTGGCAATTGCACGGTAACATATTCTACTAATTAAAATACTGGCCGTGCAATTGCCAAGTAATTATAATTATTATAGAAATAAAGATGTCTAATATTGATACGGTCACTATAAATGTTGATAGGTAATTGATTAGATAACAATTTATAACAAAGTTGTTGAATAGGTGCTTCCATAGACACTAACTAATATAACTGACTTGGTTTTACATAAGATCTCACAACTTTTTACGGCAGAAGAACTGCGTTGCGAGACTTGGCATTTTTTTACATTTTTTGTTTTTTATGGGATTTTTCATTTACTATAATGCAATTTCGGGATTTTTGTTTTTTTTCTTCCTCTATGAGCTTAACACTAACTAAAATTCAAAATTTGAACAAACTAATCGGCTTGGCGGGGGCACTACCGTGCCCACAGAACAATAGTCTACTACATTCATCCTTTCAGAAATTCAATCGCGGCCAGTGGCAAGCATGAGTACAAGCGCATGCGTTATTTTTTGAATGAATCTAATTTTTAATAAAATCATTATTTTTCATTAAATATAATGAAATTTCGGGATTTTTCAGTTTTTCCTTCCTTTGTAGGCTAAACAATAACTGTGTTCAAAATTTGGAGTTTGTGGGTCTGCTAGAAGTACCTTAGAGTTTTGATGATCGGTCAGTCAGTGAGTGACAAAATTAAGAAACTTTGATTAGTTATAATTCTTAAACTACTAGTTCAAATTGAATGAAATTTGAAATATACCGTGTTTATACAATGCCTGATTGGTTACTGAAAATTCAGGCTTCTAGTTTTATCCACAAAGAAGTTATAGGGGGGTCGAAAATGGCCTGAACTGCTTCGAGAAAAGGATGTTACGGCGGTGCTTGCTCGACTTGGCGGGGGCAC
Organism: Machimus atricapillus; assembly: GCA_933228815.1. NCBI lineage: Eukaryota > Metazoa > Arthropoda > Insecta > Diptera > Asilidae > Machimus > Machimus atricapillus. The sequence continues at coordinate 72,736 of CAKOGC010000014.1, forward strand.
TACCGTGCCCCCAGATATTTATGTAATATACATATATTTTTCTGTTTTTGTTTTGTATGTAAAATACGATTTTTTTTAAATTAATAGTGCTGGCGGGATATGAGGAGCGCCACAAAGAAAAAGGTCACAAGGATTCGGCAGCATCACAACAAGACCGGTGGTGGGCCTCCTTGTGAAGTCGTCCTAACAGACGACGAAAAAAATTATAGGAGCGAGTGGCACCCAGTATTTCGACGGTGATGGTGCAACCGACGAAGGTGGCCTAAATCCAGTAAGTTGTAATTGTTTTCCTTTTCTTACGGCCTAATTTTGCAACTATAATTCTGCCATAAAACCCGGTATAATAATATTTTTTTATTTATCTTCTTTTAAAACAGACTACACCATTGCCCGAATTACAGGAGTTTGCGGCAGCTCCAAGTACTCCCGCAGGCGCAGGCACTTCGGTTCTTGCTGCTGGCACTTCTTCTTCAGCTACTGCTGCTGAGGCAGACACACCGACTGCAGCACCAAGGAGGGCAGCTTCGCTGGCTCGTACGCCGATGCAATTGGCAATTGATAATCAAGTCCTCGTTCGAGAGGACTTGATTGAAATCAAGGACTTGCTGAAAGATTGCCTCACCGAGCTAAAGAAATTGAGCGCGCATTTTTGCTCGTAAAATTATTATTAGTATTATTATTTGTCTGTTTTATGAATTATTGTTTGTTTTATGAATTATGAATTGTTATTTGTTTGTTGTTTTATGAAATAATTTATGTTCTTTTTATTAAAAAAAATAAAAACCAAATTGAATTTAATTCATTATATTGTTTACTTTTCGATCAACTTCTGTTCCGCCAGTTCTTTCTCAGCTCGGTACACTATGAATCTCGGGTAAAGTTAAATAAAAAGCTTCAAATTTTTTCTAAGGAGGAAAAGCCTTAGGCATAAAAACCTCCTGATTTATTTCATCGAAAACCAAGAAAAAAAAAATTCAAATACAAATAATCTTAATAATACAAAACATCTTAATCTACAAACTTGGGAATAAATCGCCCATTAACCGCTCCCTTATCCTTGACCCAATTGAGAAATATTGTCGGTTCTCCATGACATCTGCTGATCCTGCATCGTGAAGATCTACCAAATGCTCCACATCCACAGCAGCTACTCCATCTTCTTCCTGTAGTGTCAGTGGAACATTTCTTACAAGTTTGTTGTGGAGCACTACGCAAGAATTGATGATAGATCCCACAGTCACAGGATCATAGCGCAGCTTTCTCTCACCCAATAAGCATCTATAATAATTTTTGTTATTAAAATCTGTTTAAAAGTATAAATTAAGAATTACCGAAATCTGACTTTCAATAGTCCAATCGTGCGTTCAACTAAAGATCGTACTTTAGTATGCACGCTATTGAAATGAGCCTCTGCTTCGCTTTGGGGATTTCCTATAGGTGTCATAAGCCAAGGCTGAAGGGGGTAGCCAGAATCACCTTGAATTACAAAGAAGTTAAGTACTTTGATATTGAAAACTGATGCTATTTTACCAAATAACCAAGTCGATCGATCTCCTCTCTCGAAGTTGCTTTCTAAAAAGGAAAAGGCTTGACTGTTTTGCCAAACGAAAGAGTCGTGACACGATCCGGGGTACCTGGCTAACACGTTAATTATCTCCATGTCAGATGAGCATATCTAAAGTAAAAGATATTAATTATTTAATACGATTATTTTTAAACGAATGCCTTACAATTTGGACATTTTTGGAATGAATGCCTTTCCTATTGACATGGGCCGCTTCAATTTCCTTTGGAAGTCCTGTCAGTGCCACATGCGTGCAATCAATTAGCCCAATTAATCCCGGAACTCCAGTTTTCTCAAGGAACCTAAAATTCATTAAACTTATCCATTTCAATGTATGTATATACAAATTACTTAGCCTTGGACATGTAGATTTCTTCGGGTGTTTGCGGGAACTTTACGTGTAAAGGCATCAGTTTTTGCGATATTACAGTCGATACTGTTTTTATCGCAACTGATACCTTTGTTTGCGACATGCAGCTTAAAAAATCCTGACCAACTCTTCTTTGGTACGAGCCGCTCGCATAAAAATTTAGCGCTGCTAAAATCTGAAAATTTAAAATTTTATATTGCGAATATTTTATTGAATATGTAATGTAGGCTTTTACGAACCAAAACATGTGGAGGAATGACATCGCTCCGAATAGTCCTTGGCAGATGTGGAGTGATTTCATCTATTAACTCCGTGCATAGTCCTTTGGGAAATCGGTACAGTTCTATAAAGCTAAATGTCCACATTAAATTTAGCACTGCGTTGCATTTCAAAATAAAATTACTAACCGCGCATCCGAAATATCGAAAGGATTCTGGTTATCCCTTAATTCCCTTCTCTTGAGCCGAATCCTCTGACTTTCTTCAATAGCAGCGGGCACCAAATCCATGTTGCTGTGAATACTGTATTGCTATTATAAAGTAAAAAGGAAACATTTTATTTCAGTTCTTTGAAACATTTATCAATTGCTAATGGTGGTATAATTTATGCCCCATATGAAGCATTATTATTACTTACCAAAAATGTTCTAAAATCAGGTTCGTTCTTCGACACGACTTAGGATGGAACCGTCGCAAGATATAGCCAAATGGATAGCTTCCTCTCCGCTTGAGATCTGTAAACATTCAAAATTATGCGGAATACATTTAAAAACAAAGTTACAAGCTACTTACAAATTTCGTTGACTTCTTTCCGTTGCTGGATCTCGTTGTATATGCTATTATAAAGTAATAAGGCAACATTTTATTTCAGTTCATTGAAACAACATTTCTTAATTTTCACTTGTAGTATAATTTATGCCACATATGAATTATTATTATGACTACTTACCCAAAATTGCTTCAAAAAAATTTCTGTTATAAATCACTTCACATAATCTTAAAGACATTTGACGTTTAGTATTGCCATGCTTGTGTTATTGTATCCCTTTTCGAAAGTTCGAACTCACCATTCTTATCGCAATCGCTTGAAAGTGAGATGGTGAGTAGCTTTGACAGGCGGAATGGTGACTCGCACTCACCACTCACCGAGATCGTAATCCCGGCCTTGGTCTAATAATAGCTTCTCATATTTAGTAAGTGATTTCATTAATAACAATTTACCCTCCCCATACAAATATTTTCAGAATATAACTTTGAAATCATAGAAAATTTGAAATTTTTTTAAAAAATGAGCCCTTCAAATTTTTCTCTGACTTTAGCTATTCGAAACACAGAGAGTGGGGGGTTAAAAAAAAAAAAATTATTGCCAGAAGGTAGTACATTTTGTTTACTATGGAATGGCATTAAAATTTTTAAAATCTATGACATGACGAAAATTGATCATTTTTACCCACTGTGGGTGGGTGGGTGGGCGGATGAAGCGAAATATATTTTTTACAGGTGAAGCTAATAAAAGTGTGTTAAAAATAAAAAATAAAAAAATGTCTATTAAAAAACTCTCCTTAGAGATCCCCCCCCTAAAAAAAAAAAAAAAAACATAAAACCAATTTTATTAAATAGGTCAGAGATATTGATCAGCTGATCAAAGGAATCCAGCGAGCGACTTGTTGGCGCGGGGCTGCGCGGCGTCGAGGGTGGTGCTCGATTTGTGCGGCAAGAAAAGTTGCCTTGCAATGGGCTTGAATTATTTTTGTGCAAATATGTTTTCGTAAAATTTTGTATGAAAACGTTCTCGTAGAGAGTCCAGGGTGGGATTAAAGTGAAGGTCTCTAGATTATCTTTGCAATAAAAGAAAGTTTAAGAAGATGCGTTTTGTATTTAGTCTTTCTGAGGGAAAGAATTTTTCAGAATTTTTCAGAGGTAGTGTTTGCTTTGGATTTGATTAGCGGGGTTAAAGGAGTGACGAATAAATGTCTGCTAAAGATCCAAAGGTTGAGAACATGATGAGCTACCCTGTAAAAGTTACATAATCGAAATCGGAGATGAGACGGCTGAGCAATTAGCATGAGAAGTTTGAAAATGAGTATTCCCTGATCGCGCTAAGCACAAAATCACCCGAAAAGGTCGTGTGAGGCATTTTAAGAATTAATTTAGTGGAAGGGTTGGCTTTGGTTTTGCTTTGCGGGGTAACGGGGTCACGAAAAAATATGGGCTAAAGATCTAAAAGTTGAGAACATGATAGGCTATCCTGTAAAAGTTATAGAATGCAAATCGGTGAAGAGTTGGCTGAGCAATTAGCGTGACACATATACAGAGTAATCCAAAGTCAGTTAAAAATGTCATAAAACGTAATAATATAACTTCTTTAATTATTAATGATGTCATTAATCCTAAAGGCTTAATAGGAGAACTGTAATTTATTTGCAGAACAACCATTATGCAGCCATAAAATTCATAAAATTCCTGCATAAGTGGAAAATTTGTATGAAAATACGCAGAAATCAAGAAAGTAGACTTTACTTCAAATGCAATTTTCTCCGAAGGCCGCAGGTTGCCCCAGCAAATTTTTGTTTTCAACGATCCATAAGGATCTCTACTTTAATTTGATACCAGTGAGAGCGCGGGCAAATGCGGAAAGTTTTTTAAAAGTTAAAAAGAAATACAAATTTTGGGCAAAAATCCCCATTTTTAATTAAAATGCTATTATTAAAAAACTATTTCACTTTTATCATAAGTTTATGGTCTAATAATAGCTTCTCATATTTAGTAAGTGATTTCATTAATAACAATTTACCCTCCCCATACAAATATTTTCAGAATATAACTTTGAAATCATAGAAAATTTGAAATTTTTTTTAAAAAATGAGCCCTTCAAATTTTTCTCTGACTTTAGCTATTTGAAACACAGAGAGGGGGGGGTAAAAAAAAAAGAAATTATTGCCAGAAGGTAGTACATTTTGTTTACTATGGAATGGCATTAAAATTTTTAAAATCTATGACATGACGAAAATTGATCATTTTTACCCACTGTGGGTGGGTGGGTGGGCGGATGAAGCGAAATATATTTTTTACAGGTGAAGCTAATAAAAGTGTGTTAAAAATAAAAAATAAAAAAATGTCTATTAAAAAACTCTCCTTAGAGATCCCCCCCCCCCTAAAAAAAAAAAAACCATAAAACCAATTTTATTAAATAGGTCAGAGATATTGATCAGCTGATCAAAGGAATCCAGCGAGCGACTTGTTGGCGCGGGGCTGCGCGGCGTCGAGGGTGGTGCCAGATTTGTGCGGCAAGAAAAGTTGCCTTGCAATGGGCTTGAATTATTTTTGTGCAAATATGTTTTCGTAAAATTTTGTATGAAAACGTTCTCGTAGAGAGTCCAGGGTGGGATTAAAGTGAAGGTCTCTAGATTATCTTTGCAATAAAAGAAAGTTTAAGAAGATGCGTTTTGTATTTTAGTCTTTCTGAGGGAAAGAATTTTTCAGAGGTAGTGTTTGCTTTGGATTTGATTAGCGGGGTTAAAGGAGTGACGAAAAAATGTCTGCTAAAGATCCAAAGGTTGAGAACATGATGAGCTACCCTGTAAAAGTTACATAATCGAAATCGGAGATGAGACGGCTGAGCAATTAGCATGAGAAGTTTGAAAATGAGTATTCCCTGATCGCGCTAAGCACAAAATCACCCGAAAAGGTCGTGTGAGGCATTTTAAGAATTAATTTAGTGGAAGTGTTGGCTTTGGTTTTGCTTTGCGGGGTAACGGGGTCACGAAAAAATATGGGCTAAAGATCTAAAAGTTGAGAACATGATAGGCTATCCTGTAAAAGTTATAGAATGCAAATCGGTGAAGAGTTGGCTGAGCAATTAGCGTGACACATATACAGAGTAATCCAAAGTCAGTTAAAAATGTCATAAAACGTAATAATATAACTTCTTTAATTATTAATGATGTCATTAATCCTAAAGGCTTAATAGGAGAACTGTAATTTATTTGCAGAACAACCATTATGCAGCCTTAAAATTCATAAAATTCCTGCATAAGTGGAAAATTTGTATGAAAATACGCAGAAATCAAGAAAGTAGACTTTACTTCAAATGCAATTTTCTCCGAAGGCCGCAGGTTGCCCCAGCAAATTTTTGTTTTCAACGATGCATAAGGATCTCTACTTTAATTTGATACCAGTGAGAGCGCGGGCAAATGCGGAAAGTTTTTTAAAAGTTAAAAAGAAATACAAATTTTGGGGAAAAATCCCCATTTTTAATTAAAATGCTATTATTAAAAAACTATTTGACTTTTATCATAAGTTTATGGTCTAATAATAGCTTCTCATATTTAGTAAGTGATTTCATTAATAACAATTTACCCTCCCCATACAAATATTTTCAGAATATAACTTTGAAATCATAGAAAATTTGAAAATTTTTTAAAAAATGAGCCCTTCAAATTTTTCTCTGACTTTAGCTATTCGAAACACAGAGAGGGGGGGGTAAAAAAAAAAAAATTATTGCCAGAAGGTAGTACATTTTGTTTACTATGGAATGGCATTAAAATTTTTAAAATCTATGACATGACGAAAATTGATCATTTTTACCCACTGTGGGTGGGTGGGTGGGCGGATGAAGCGAAATATATTTTTTACAGGTGAAGCTAATAAAAGTGTGTTAAAAATAAAAAATAAAAAAATGTCTATTAAAAAACTCTCCTTAGAAATCCCCCCCCCCTAAAAAAAAAAAAAAAACATAAAATCAATTTTATTAAATAGGTCAGAGATATTGATCAGCTGATCAAAGGAATCCAGCGAGGGACTTGTTGGCGCGGGGCTGCGCGGCGTCGAGGGTGGTGCTCGATTTGTGCGGCAAGAAAAGTTGCCTTGCAATGGGCTTGAATTATTTTTGTGCAAATATGTTTTCGTAAAATTTTGTATGAAAACGTTCTCGTAGAGAGTCCAGGGTGGGATTAAAGTGAAGGTCTCTAGATTATCTTTGCAATAAAAGAAAGTTTAAGAAGATGCGTTTTGTATTTTAGTCTTTCTGAGGGAAAGAATTTTTCAGAATTTTTCAGAGGTAGTGTTTGCTTTGGATTTGATTAGCGGGGTTAAAGGAGTGACGAAAAAATGTCTGCTAAAGATCCAAAGGTTGAGAACATGATGAGCTACCCTGTAAAAGTTACATAATCGAAATCGGAGATGAGACGGCTGAGCAATTAGCATGAGAAGTTTGAAAATGAGTATTCCCTGATCGCGCTAAGCACAAAATCACCCGAAAAGGTCGTGTGAGGCATTTTAAGAATTAATTTAGTGGAAGGGTTGGCTTTGGTTTTGCTTTGCGGGGTAACGGGGTCACGAAAAAATATGGGCTAAAGATCTAAAACTTGAGAACATGATAGGCTATCCTGTAAAAGTTATAGAATGCAAATCGGTGAAGAGTTGGCTGAGCAATTAGCGTGACACATATACAGAGTAATCCAAAGTCAGTTAAAAATGTCATAAAACGTAATAATATAACTTCTTTAATTATTAATGATGTCATTAATCCTAAAGGCTTAATAGGAGAACTGTAATTTATTTGCAGAACAACCATTATGCAGCCTTAAAATTCATAAAATTCCTGCATAAGTGGAAAATTTGTATGAAAATACGCAGAAATCAAGAAAGTAGACTTTACTTCAAATGCAATTTTCTCCGAAGGCCGCAGGTTGCCCCAGCAAATTTTTGTTTTCAACGATGCATAAGGATCTCTACTTTAATTTGATACCAGTGAGAGCGCGGGCAAATGCGGAAAGTTTTTTAAAAGTTAAAAAGAAATACAAATTTTGGGGAAAAATCCCCATTTTTAATTAAAATGCTATTATTAAAAAACTATTTCACTTTTATCATAAGTTTATGGTCTAATAATAGCTTCTCATATTTAGTAAGTGATTTCATTAATAACAATTTACCCTCCCCATACAAATATTTTCAGAATATAACTTTGAAATCATAGAAAATTTGAAATTTTTTTTTAAAAAATGAGCCCTTCAAATTTTTCTCTGACTTTAGCTATTCGAAACACAGAAGGGGGGGGGTTAAAAAAAAAAATTATTGCCAGAAGGTAGTACATTTTGTTTACTATGGAATGGCATTAAAATTTTTAAAATCTATGACATGACGAAAATTGATCATTTTTACCCACTGTGGGTGGGTGGGTGGGGGGATGAAGCGAAATATATTTTTTACAGGTGAAGCTAATAAAAGTGTGTTAAAAATAAAAAATAAAAAAATGTATATTAAAAAACTCTCCTTAGAGATCCCCCCCCCCCTAAAAAAAAAAACCATAAAACCAATTTTATTAAATAGGTCAGAGATATTAGGTCTGTTCGCGTACCTGCAGTCACTGCAAGCAACTTGCAGTCGTTTTCTTACTCGATATGACAGCAAATTTCTGCTGACGTCATCGCTTCCCCTCCTGCAGTAGCTCTAAGCAACTTGCAGTAGCTCTGAACTGCCTACAGTTTTCTGCAGCTTCCTGCTTGTCAAAATACAATTGTCAGTTCAGTCAGCTGGTTTTGTTTAATGCGTGGTTGTGACAAAAATCGACAATTCTAGCAGATTCGCAGTTAACCTTCTTTTTGTTAAAATCCACAATATTCAGTTTTCAGACAGACAGAACTGACAACCACAAATTCACTTTTCAAACCGTCACTTTCGCACTCTTCTTCTGCTTTTACAGAAAATTGCAGAAAAGTGTTTTCGTACTTTTACAATTTTACCCCCACCACATGAAGTAGCAAACTGCAGTAACTTGCAGGCGAAAAAAGTACGCGAACAGACCTATTTACACCCCTATTCTGGCAATCGTCAGTGACCGGTCATAAGTCACAAGCGAGTCACAAGGGTGTGGGGAATCAAAATTGTGACTTTTTGGTATTCTGAGTGATAACTCACAGTTTTGACATTACAAAAATATTTTCAAAACTGTAACCGTCCCTTGAGCAGGTCACAAGGAAATTGTAGGGTAAGTTTGTCGCTTGATAATTTATGCTTGTGCCATTTTGCATAATCTACTGTGGCAACATGCAATTGAGGCTGGTGACGAAGGAGATCAGGAAGAAAAAGAAAATTTCGAAGCGTTAATCGCCGAAAATCTCCTAGAAACATCAGAACTCTTCCGTGAAGGGCGACGAATCAGGGAAGAGTATTCTAATAGCTTGTAAAAAGAAAAAGAAACAAGTTATTACAATAAAAAAGTCTTTTATTTTTCTGTTAATTTATTTAAAACATTTACAAGAGCGTCTGCAAACACCTTCTGCTGGTCCAGAAGATGAAGGCACGTTGACTTGATGTTGGTCGGTGACTGCTGGAACTTTCACCCAATCCCTTAGATGCCGTGCTTTCTTCTACGGTGTTCACCTGCAAGACACGTCTAGTGACATCCTGTAAAAATATTTGAATGCCCATTTCTTTAAAAAAAAAAAGCTTCATTTTCCTCACCTCTCCACCTAGAGTGGGCAAATCTTGAAGCCCATCAACCACAATAGCGCCGAAATTCTCCAGGGCTCTTGACTCGAAGGTGTTCATTTGCTCCTCTTCGGGCGGTCCGCCTCCAGACGCTTTCTTCGCTGCCTTCGTTCATTAATTATCTATTATTAACAAAAAATGTGTAATTGTTACACTTACCAGATTCAGATGCCATTATTTTGCACTATACGTGACCATCACTTTCAAAAGTAACTATAAACCCAATTCACCACACTTAAATGACACTGTGGTGAATTTATTGTGATTATTCTTGTCAGAATACCAAACAACTATTCAGTCACAGTGAAAGTCACACATCACACAACACAATCGACGATCACAGGAGCTTGTGACTTGTGACGGGTTACAACGCCGGAATAGGGCTTAGAACAAGTGCAGAACTTACTCCCCTCTCCGATTTGGATGAAATTTTGCAGGGACCTTCCGGATGATGCGAAACGGAAGAATCTGCAAGAATTTTTTGGCTCTCGGGTCTAGTTTCCGAAATATTTAACTTTTAATTTTGACATTTCCAACTTTCCCGCCGTCGAAATGTCAACATTAAAAAGTTTAATTTCACACCGAAAAACACCTTGCACCTGCACAATTTCACCCACATCGGCACAATAGCCTATTCTCTACACATTAAATCACTTCACACCACTTCAAAACAATTAAAAACCTGAAAATAAGCTAATTATTAAGACGTAAACAAAAAACCACTTACCTGTCAATCGTCTTCCTCCGTGAATGTCAAGCTGGAATCACCTGGAATGTTCAGCTGGAATCGGCTGGAATTTCCAGCTGGAATGTCTCACTGGCTGGCTGCGTTCGGCACTTTTAAGATTTTCCCTTGCCCACTGAACTCTAATCTTATATTTATTTCGTCATAATTGTAAGATATTATTGAAATAAATATTGATTTCGGCATATAAATTAACATTGTTTCATTCAAAACACTATTCCCATAAATATTCGATAATTTTATAATTTAACCTATCCATTGAACTGCAATACGTTTTAACAATTCTGGGTTTCAGCATAGACTAAGTTTTAGGAATCATCAAGTACCGTTACTTGGCCGTTATTTTTCACTGTCACTTTGTGCTGCAATTCGTGTTCGCGGTTTGGTGCATTTTTTGTAAGTTTTGTAAAGTGTGTGAAATTGTAATATTCTTTTTGGAGAAAAATGGTAAGTTCACTAGTGTTTACTCTTTGGTGAAATATTTGGTGCCCTATTTTTTTGTTTTTTTTGTGTTTTTTTTTGGTTTTTTGTTTTTTTTAGTCAACAAAAGAATTATTAGTTTGTGACCAGATTTAACAGGAATTGAGGAATTGAATTGAAATTTTAAAGACTGTCACGTATATAAAGATTTTAAAATTTGCGAAAGCGCATCAAATTACCCATGATATTTACTCATACAACCTTCGAACCCTTAAACCAGATTAAGAAAATTGATCATTTTGACCCACTGTCCGGCGCGGTGGGCGGTAAGGGTGAGGCCGATGAAGCGAAATATATTTTTTTCAGGTGAAGGTAATAAAAGTGTGTTAAAATAAAAAAAAGTACACTCCAAAAAAAAAAAAAAAACCAATTTTATTAAATAGGTCAGAAATATTGATCAGCTGATCAAAGGAATCCAGCGAGCGACTTGTGGGCGTGGGGCTGCGCGGCGTCGAGGGTGGTGCTCTATTTGTGCGGCAATAAATGTTGCCTTGCAATGGGCTTGAATTATTTTTGTGCAAATATGTTTTCGTAAAATTTTGTATGAAAACGTTCTCGTAGAGAGTCCAGGTTGGGATTAAAGTGAATGACTCTGGATTATCTTTGCAATAAAAGAAAGTTTAAGAAAATGCGTTTTGTATTTCAGTCTTTCTGAGGTATCGAATTTTTCAGAGGTAGTGTTTGCTTTGGATTTGATTAGCGGGGTTAAAGGAGTGACGAAAAAATGTGTGGTAAAGATTAAGTATGCTTCGGATCATTATCTTGATAAAAAGCAAAGTCTTGCAAAATGCCCCGAATAGCAGAATAACTATTAAAATATCGGAAAAATTCACGGAAAAAGAATTTATGAAGAAAATTCATTTTCTCATACATTTTGTGAAACCGCTTTTTTGATGATATCTCGAGAACGGCTCGACCGATTTGGATGATTCTTTTTTTGTTTTGTTCGTCTCAATAAAGGGGTGTCTTAAAAGAAAAGAAAATTGGGAAAAACCAAAAGGAAAAACACAAAAAATAGTAGATCGAAAAATAGCAGAATAGCTACTTCGATTAGATTATAATACTTTGAATGCAAAAATTTTAGTCAAAGTATATTTAGTGAAAAATCCCCCTTTTTAATTAAAATGCTATTATTTAAAAACTATTTCACTTTTATCATAAGTTATTGGCCTAATAATAGCTCCTCCTATTTAGTAAGTGATTTCATTAATAACAATTTGCCCTCCCCATACAAATATTTTCACAATATAACTTTGAAATCATTGAAAACTCGAAATAGGCTATTGATTATGTCATTTGGTAAGGAACTACAACGTTGATGGGTTTTTATTTTATTAATCGTTCAATTGGTTATTAAGGATGAAAACACCGCGGAGTGCTATTAAATTAGAGGGGTGGAAATTATATACAGGGTGGGAAATGCAATGCTTTTGGCTTTTTGAGTATATCTCGAAAACGAAGCAAAATTTGGGATTTTTTTATATGACAAATTTTGTAGAGAACATGATTTTATATCGAAATGGCTTATTTAAAAAATTTAAAAACATTTTTAGTTCAAAATATATGCAAAAAATTCAATTTCTTTTTTCTGCAAATAACTTTTTTCTGAGCAGAGATAGGGAAAGACATTCGATTATAGAAAAACAAGTATATAAAATGTCCTACAAAATGACGGGTTGTACATTTTTTTTTAATGAAAATTGGCTGAGATATGGCCGTTCAAACTTTGACATTTTTTTCGTTTTTTATTGAATCTATGACAATATCGTTTTAATGCTTAGTATATTCATATAATTCATAGTATATTTTAGGTAAACAACAATTATATACGTTCATATAACATTTATGTATTACTAATAAATTAATTTAACATGTCTTTATTCGATAAAAATCAATTGCATATTCAAAACTAAGCATTAAAACGTTATTGTCATAGATTCAACCGAAAAAAAATGTCAAAGTTTGAACGGCCATATCTCAATTTTCTTTAAAAAAAAATGTACAACCCGTCATTTTGTAGGAAATTTTATATACTTTTTCTATAATGGAATGTCTTTCCCTATCTCTGCTCAGAAAAAAGTTATTTGCATAAAAGTAAAAAAAAAAAAATTGAATTTTTTGCATTTTTTGCATATATTTTGAACTAAAAATGTTTTTAAATTTTTTAAATAAGCCATTTCGATATAAAATCGTGTTCTCTACAAAATTTGTCATATAAAAAAATCCCAAATTTTGCTTCGTTTTCGAGATATACTCAAAAAACCAAAAGCATTGCATTTCCCACCCTGTATATAATTTCCACCCCTCTAATTTAATAGCACTCCGCGGTGTTTTCATCCTTAATAACCAATTGAACGATTCATAAAATAAAAACCCATCAACGTTGTAGTTCCTTTCTACCCTGTTTTTTAGGACATAGTCAATAGCCTAAAAATTTTTTTAAAAAATGAGCTATTACAATTTTTCTCTGATTTTAGCTATCCCAAACACAAAGAGGGGGGGGGGGGGGGGGGGGTAAAAATTAAAATAATTATTGCCACATTTTGTTTACTGTCGAATGGCATTAACATTTTTAAAATATATGACATGACGAAAATTGATTTTTGGTCACCTAAAAATCATTTTTGGGAGGGTCATGTTCAATTGTTGTGGTTGCTGGGCGATGCAACGTAAAATTATTAAAGAAAAACGGTGGCGAGGGGTGTCCATGGTGGTGCTAGTGAAAGGTCCCCGGACTATCTTTCCGATAAAGGCAAGTTTTTAAAATTGCTTAGTCAGAATTTTGTAAAGAATAAAGAAGGGTTTGCTTTGGTTTTGTTTTTGCGGAGAAAGGGGCGACAGAACATGTTGGGCTAAAGATGAAAATGTTAAAAACATGTTAAGCCATCAATTAAAAAAGATCTACTGTGCAAATGCGTGCTTGTCTAGCGAAAATTGGGAATGAATTATTAATTCAAATTTATATTAAAGGCTTCGCAACACACCAATATTTGGGACCTTGTTCGATTCAAAACAGAGGAGTTTGGATTTGTAAGAAAATTACAGGAGTGGGGAGCTTTAGCTTCCGAAGGGCATCTTAAATGTGTTAAATGCGGCGCCACGATGAAGTTATCGAATTGTGACAGAAGCCCCGATGGACTTCAGTGGAGGTGTTACAACAAGGTATCGAAGAACAGGAAAAAGGCTGTAAAATGCGGAGGCATGTGCAGCCTGCGGAAGAATACGTTTTTCGACAAGTCAAAATTGAGTCTTTGTCAGGTAATATTTTTCTTTCGTTAATCGTAGGAACGATATTGATTTGCTGTATGTTTCAGATTTTTACCTTCTGCCTTTTTTGGTGCCGCAACACTGAGCTTCAACACATTATGGCAGACACGAAGATGTCCAACAATACTGCTGTAGATTGGAACTCGTTTTGCCGTGAGGTCGCCATCGATTTCTGTATGCGTCGCGAACAACCCATAGGTATAATTATATAATTGGTTGATTGCTAGATTGCTAATTAATTTACATTTCATATTTAGGAGGGCCAGACATGATTGTGGAGATTGATGAATCAAAATTTGGTAAGAGAAAGTACCACCGAGGACACTTTGTCGAAGGACAATGGGTATTTGGTGGAGTCTGCCGCGATACCGGCGATATGTTCCTAGTACCCGTAGAGTGTCGTAATGCATCCACCCTGATTCCGCTTATTGAAAAGTGGATTGCGCCTGGCACCACTATCATTAGTGATTGCTGGCGAGCGTATGACGGGATAGATGAAACGGCCTTTAGTCACCTTAAAGTTAATCATTCGATCATTCGATTAACTTTAAGGATCCTATTACGGGTGCCCATAGCAACACTATCGAAGGCTTGTGGAGACACGCCAAATGCAAATTGCCTGAATACCAACGTAAAAAAGCGTTCTTTGTGGGCTATCTTGCCAAATTCATGTTTCTTCATTTTTGTCGGAAGCGTGATTTGGATCCTCTTGCGGAGTTTTTCCGCGCCGCGGGTAGGCTTTACAACCCGTATAGAGATGGAACTCTGTTGGAAGAGGTAAGAAAATGTTAATCATATTTGAAATGTTATAATTATTTTGATTTTTACAGGAAAGTGAAGACGAAGATGGCGACGTGTAGGAGGGTGACGAAACGATCCAGGTATTTTAATGCTTTTTGTATTTAAATTTGAAAATATAATTATGTTATAATATATAGGCTGAGAGAGTTTCATCTCCGCAGCCGAGCACTTCTGCAGCCGGCGAAACGCTCCAGGTATTTCAATGATTTTTATGTTTAAATTTAAAAATATATGTTTGTGATAATATCTAGCCTGGTAAATAAAATTTTCCTTTAAAATTTTAACTATCAACTTATAACCTCATTATACACAATTTATATGATCATAAAAGCTTGTCGCGAGTAAATTTCAAAGAAGTAGGAAAAATGTTTTCTTTCCGAAATACAAGAATTTTAAAAATTATAATTTTAAGTATTGTTGCAGTCCCTGCAATAGAGAAAAATGAATTCACTCTTTATTCGTTGCCATTTCTAATGTCACCTATTGCAGGAAAGTTTTCAGAACGGCCCCTGTTTCCCCCTAGCGCCTGCGGAGAAAACTTTGAAAACTTGGGAGGTTGATGATCCAGCCATCTTGTGTGTGACCGGCAAGTAGTGCAGTTCGTGAGTTTTCCTTTGGCGATCGTTTGTCCCAAGAAAAAGTTTAATTAATTGTCGAGCCGTGGTCGCGACCAATAAATTGTGGGTGTTCCTAAAGCCCGGTGCTTAATTGCGGGCCCCGAGTGTCGGCAGTGCCTCCCGAGCAACCTTCCAGGAGCGAAGTGCTGCACCCGAGCGAGCCAAGGACTCCAGCGCGGTTAAGCCCGTGTTGGCCAATCCCACGGGACTAAAGGTAAAGTGCCGTGCCCGCTTTTCTATTAGTAATCGCGGAAAGTGTAGCGAAGGTCGGTCGATTTTCGGTGTTGCGGGAGAATCGAGTTGGGTGACAGGAACAGCTGTGCAAATTTCGCAGCGCCCCAAAATTTGCCATCAGCTGTGCCGGGCGCTCCGCTGATCGGGCCCCCTGCCACCACCACTCCGCAAGTTCAGCAGCATCGGCCTGTGCTAAATTTTATATTAAAAGTTTTAAAATGCTCCAACATTTAAGCCCTATTCCGGCGTTGTAACCCGTCACAAGTCACAAGCTCCTGTGATCGTCGATTGTGTTGTGTGATGTGTGACTTTCACTGTGACTGAATAGTTGTTTGGTATTCTGACAAGAATAATCACAATAAATTCACCACAGTGTCATTTAAGTGTGGTGAATTGGGTTTATAGTTACTTTTGAAAGTGATGGTCACGTATAGTGCAAAATAATGGCATCTGAATCTGGTAAGTGTAACAATTACACATTTTTTGTTAATAATAGATAATTAATGAACGAAGGCAGCGAAGAAAGCGTCTGGAGGCGGACCGCCCGAAGAGGAGCAAATGAACACCTTCGAGTCAAGACCCCTGGAGAATTTCGGCGCTATTTGCCCACTCTAGGTGGAGAGGTGAGGAAAATGAAGCTTTTTTTTTTAAAGAAATGGGCATTCAAATATTTTTACAGGATGTCACTAGACGTGTCTTGCAGGTGAACACCGTAGAAGAAAGCACGGCATCTAAGGGATTGGGTGAAAGTTCCAGCAGTCACCGACCAACATCAAGTCAACGTGCCTTCATCTTCTGGACCAGCAGAAGGTGTTTGCAGACGCTCTTGTAAATGTTTTAAATAAATTAACAGAAAAATAAAAGACTTTTTTATTGTAATAACTTGTTTCTTTTTCTTTTTACCAGCTATTAGAATACTCTTCCCTGATTCGTCGCCCTTCACGGAAGAGTTCTGATGTTTCTTGGAGATTTTCGGCGATTAACGCTTCGAAATTTTCTTTTTCTTCCTGATCTCCTTCGTCACCAGCCTCAATTGCATGTTGCCACAGTAGATTATGCAAAATGGCACAAGCATAAATTATCAAGCGACAAACTTACCCTACAATTTCCTTGTGACCTGCTCAAGGGACGGTTACAGTTTTGAAAATATTTTTGTAATGTCAAAACTGTGAGTTATCACTCAGAATACCAAAAAGTCACAAATTTTGATTCCCCACACCCTTGTGACTCGCTTGTGACTTATGACCGGTCACTGACGATTGCCAGAATAGGGGTGTAAATAGGTCTGTTCGCGTACTTTTTTCGCCTGCAAGTTACTGCAGTTTGCTACTTCATGTGGTGGGGGTAAAATTGTAAAAGTACGAAAACACTTTTCTGCAATTTTCTGTAAAAGCAGAAGAAGGGTGCGAAAGTGACGGTTTGAAAAGTGAATTTGTGGTTGTCAGTTCTGTCTGTCTGAAAACTGAATATTGTGGATTTTAACAAAAAGAAGGTTAACTGCGAATCTGCTAGAATTGGTCGATTTTTGTCACAACCACGCATTAAACAAAACCAGCTGACTGAACTGACAATTGTATTTTGACAAGCAGGAAGCTGCAGAAAACTGTAGGCAGTTCAGAGCTACTGCAAGTTGCTTAGAGCTACTGCAGGAGGGGAAGCGATGACGTCAGCAGAAATTTGCTGTCATATCGAGTAAGAAAACGACTTTCTGCAGTTTCCTGCAAGTTGCTTGCAGTGACTGCAGGTACGCGAACAGACCTAATATGTATTAAACTTTTTAAAGTAATTAACTTTAAGTAGTTAACGAAATTTATTAATAGGTCTGTTCGCGTACCTGCAGTCACTGCAAGCAACTTGCAGGAAACTGCAGAAAGTCGTTTTCTTACTCGATATGACAGCAAATTTCTGCTGACGTTATCGCTTCCCCTCCTGCAGTAGCTCTAAGCAACTTGCAGTAGGTCTGTTCGCGTACTTTTTTCGCCTGCAAGTTACTGCAGTTTGCTACTTCATGTGGTGGGGGTAAAATTGTAAAAGTACGAAAACACTTTTCTGCAATTTTCTGTAAAAGCAGAAGAAGAGTGCGAAAGTGACGGTTTGAAAAGTGAATTTGTGGTTGTCAGTCCTGTCTGTCTGAAACTGAATATTGTGGATTTTAACAAAAAGAAGGTAAACTGCGAATCTGCTAGAATTGGTCGATTTTTGTGCACTACCACGCATTAACAAAACCAGCTGACTGAACTGACAATTGTATTTTGACAAGCAGGAAGCTGCAGAAAACTGTAGGCAGTTCAGAGCTACTGCAAGTTGCTTAGAGCTACTGCAGGAGGGAAGCGATGACGTCAGCAGAAATTTGCTGTCATATCGAGTAAGAAAACGACTTTCTGCAGTTTCCTGCAAGTTGCTTGCAGTTACTGCAGGTACGCGAACAGACCTAAAATCTCTGACCTATTTAATAAAATTGGTTTTATGGTTTTTTTTGACGTGACAACGTCTATTAAATCGATTTAACTTGGAGACATTGTCGAAAACGGCGTTACGGCGGATCTCACGCCACACGGCAAGCGAGCGCACTGTAGGAGAAAGAGACGCGCTACACCTCTCTCTCTCCCACCCGTTGCGCTTGAGAGGCATTCTCGAGAACGCCGTCATTAATAATTAAAGAAGTTATATTATTACGTTTTATGACATTTTTAACTGACTTTGGATTACTCTGTATATGTGTCACGCTAATTGCTCAGCCAACTCTTCACGATTTGCATTCTATAACTTTTACAGGATAGCCTATCATGTTCTCAACTTTTAGATCTTTAGCCCATATTTTTTCGTGACCCCGTTACCCCGCAAAGCAAAACCAAAGCCAACCCTTCCACTAAATTAATTCTTAAAATGCCTCACACGACCTTTTCGGGTGATTTTGTGCTTAGCGCGATCAGGGAATACTCATTTCAAACTTCTCATGCTAATTGCTCAGCCGTCTCATCTCCGATTTCGATTATGTAACTTTTACAGGGTAGCTCATCATGTTCTCAACCTTTGGATCTTTAGCAGACATTTTTTCGTCACTCTTTAACCCCGCTAATCAAATCCAAAGCAAACACTACCTCTGAAAAATTGAAAAATTCTTTCCCTCAGAAAGACTAAAATACAAAACGCATCTTCTTAAACTTTCTTTTATTGCAAAGATAATCTAGAGACCTTCACTTTAATCCCACCCTGGACTCTCTACGAGAACGTTTTCATACAAAATTTTACGAAAACATATTTGCACAAAAATAATTCAAGCCCATTGCAAGGCAACTTTTCTTGCCGCACAAATCGAGCACCACCCTCGACGCCGCGCAGCCCCGCGCCAACAAGTCGCTCGCTGGATTCCTTTGATCAGCTGATCAATATCTCTAACCTATTTAATAAAATTGGTTTTATGGTTTTTTGTTTTTTTTAGGGGGGGGGGGATCTCTAAGGAGAGTTTTTTAATAGACATTTTTTTATTTTTTATTTTTAACACTCTTTTATTAGCTTCACCTGTAAAAAATATATTTCGCTTCATCCGCCCACCCACCCACCCACAGTGGGTAAAAATGATCAATTTTCGTCATGTCATAGATTTTAAAAATTTTAATGCCATTCCATAGTAAACAAAATGTACTACCTTCTGGCAATAATTTTTTTTTTTACCCCCCCCCCCCCCCACCCTGTGTTTCGAATAGCTAAAGTCAGAGAAAAATTTGAAGGGCTCATTTTTTAAAAAAATTTTCAAATTTTCTATGATTTCAAAGTTATATTCTGAAAATATTTGTATGGGGAGGGTAAATTGTTATTAATGAAATCACTTACTAAATATGAGAAGCTATTATTAGACCATAAACTTATGATAAAAGTGAAATAGTTTTTTAATAATAGCATTTTAATTAAAAATGGGGATTTTTCCCCAAAATTTGTATTTCTTTTTAACTTTTAAAAAACTTTCCGCATTTGCCCGCGCTCTCACTGGTATCAAATTAAAGTAGAGATCCTTATGCATCGTTGAAAACAAAAATTTGCTGGGGCAACCTGCGGCCTTCGGAGAAAATTGCATTTGAAGTAAAGTCTACTTTCTTGATTTCTGCGTATTTTCATACAAATTTTCCACTTATGCAGGAATTTTATGAATTTTAAGGCTGCATAATGGTTGTTCTGCAAATAAATTACAGTTCTCCTATTAAGCCTTTAGGATTAATGACATCATTAATAATTAAAGAAGTTATATTATTACGTTTTATGACATTTTTAACTGACTTTGGATTACTCTGTATATGTGTCACGCTAATTGCTCAGCCAACTCTTCACCGATTTGCATTCTATAACTTTTACAGGATAGCCTATCATGTTCTCAACTTTTAGATCTTTAGCCCATATTTTTTCGTGACCCCGTTACCCCGCAAAGCAAAACCAAAGCCAACCCTTCCACTAAATTAATTCTTAAAATGCCTCACACGACCTTTTCGGGTGATTTTGTGCTTAGCGCGATCAGGGAATACTCATTTTCAAACTTCTCATGCTAATTGCTCAGCCGTCTCATCTCCGATTTCGATTATGTAACTTTTACAGGGTAGCTCATCATGTTCTCAACCTTTGGATCTTTAGCAGACATTTTTTCGTCACTCCTTTAACCCCGCTAATCAAATCCAAAGCAAACACTACCTCTGAAAAATTCTGAAAAATTCTTTCCCTCAGAAAGACTAAAATACAAAACGCATCTTCTTAAACTTTCTTTTATTGCAAAGATAATCTAGAGACCTTCACTTTAATCCCACCCTGGACTATCTACGAGAACGTTTTCATACAAAATTTTACGAAAACATATTTGCACAAAAATAATTCAAGACCATTGCAAGGCAACTTTTCTTGCCGCACAAATCGAGCACCACCCTCGACGCCGCGCAGCCCCGCGCCAACAAGTCGCTCGCTGGATTCCTTTGATCAGCTGATCAATATCTCTGACCTATTTAATAAAATTGGTTTTATGGTTTTTTTTTTTTTTAGGGGGGGGGGATCTCTAAGGAGAGTTTTTTAATAGACATTTTTTTATTTTTTATTTTTAACACACTTTTATTAGCTTCACCTGTAAAAAATATATTTCGCTTCATCCGCCCACCCACCCACCCACAGTGGGTAAAAATGATAAATTTTCGTCATGTCATAGATTTTAAAAATTTTAATGCCATTCCATAGTAAACAAAATGTACTACCTTCTGGCAATAATTTTTTTTTTTTACCCCCCCCCCCCCTCTCTGTGTTTCGAATAGCTAAAGTCAGAGAAAAATTTGAAGGGCTCATTTTTTAAAAAAATTTTCAAATTTTCTATGATTTCAAAGTTATATTCTGAAAATATTTGTATGGGGAGGGTAAATTGTTATTAATGAAATCACTTACTAAATATGAGAAGCTATTATTAGACCATAACCTTATCATAAAAGTGAAATAGTTTTTTAATAATAGCATTTTAATTAAAAATGGGGATTTTTCCCCAAAATTTGTATTTCTTTTTAACTTTTAAAAAACTTTCCGCATTTGCCCGCGCTCTCACTGGTATCAAATTAAAGTAGAGATCCTTATGCATCGTTGAAAACAAAAATTTGCTGGGGCAACCTGCGGCCTTCGGAGAAAATTGCATTTGAAGTAAAGTCTACTTTCTTGATTTCTGCGTATTTTCATACAAATTTTCCACTTATGCAGGAATTTTATGAATTTTAAGGCTGCATAATGGTTGTTCTGCAAATAAATTACAGTTCTCCTATTAAGCCCTTAGGATTAATGACATCATTAATAATTAAAGAAGTTATATTATTACGTTTTATGACATTTTTAACTGACTTTGGATTACTCTGTATATGTGTCACGCTAATTGCTCAGCCAACTCTTCACCGATTTGCATTCTATAACTTTTACAGGATAGCCTATCATGTTCTCAACTTTTAGATCTTTAGCCCATATTTTTCGTGACCCCGTTACCCCGCAAAGCAAAACCAAAGCCAACCCTTCCACTAAATTAATTCTTAAAATGCCTCACACGACCTTTTCGGGTGATTTTGTGCTTAGCGCGATCAGGGAATACTCATTTTCAAACTTCTCATGCTAATTGCTCAGCCGTCTCATCTCCGATTTCGATTATGTAACTTTTACAGGGTAGCTCATCATGTTCTCAACCTTTGGATCTTTAGCAGATATTTTTTCGTCACTCCTTTAACCCCGCTAATCAAATCCAAAGCAAACACTACCTCTGAAAAATTCTGAAAAATTCTTTCCCTCAGAAAGACTAAAATACAAAACGCATCTTCTTAAATTTTCTTTTATTGCAAAGATAATCTAGAGACCTTCACTTTAATCCCACCCTGGACTCTCTACGAGAACGTTTTCATACAAAATTTTACGAAAACATATTTGCACAAAAATAATTCAAGCCCATTGCAAGGCAACTTTTCTTGCCGCACAAATCGAGCACCACCCTCGACGCCGCGCAGCCCCGCGCCAACAAGTCGCTCGCTGGATTCCTTTGATCAGCTGATCAATATCTCTGACCTATTTAATAAAATTGGTTTTATGGTTTTTTTTTTTTTAGGGGGGTGGGGGGATCTCTAAGGAGAGTTTTTTAATAGACATTTTTTTATTTTTTATTTTTAACACACTTTTATTAGCTTCACCTGTAAAAAATATATTTCGCTTCATCCGACCACCCACCCACCCACAGTGGGTAAAAATGATCAATTTTCGTCATGTCATAGATTTTAAAAATTTTAATGCCATTCCATAGTAAACAAAATGTACTACCTTCTGGCAATAATTTTTTTTTTTACCCCCCCCTCTCTGTGTTTCGAATAGCTAAAGTCAGAGAAAAATTTGAAGGGCTCATTTTTTAAAAAAATTTTCAAATTTTCTATGATTTCAAAGTTATATTCTGAAAATATTTGTATGGGGAGGGTAAATTGTTATTAATGAAATCACTTACTAAATATGAGAAGCTATTATTAGACCATAAACTTATGATAAAAGTGAAATAGTTTTTTAATAATAGCATTTTAATTAAAAATGGGGATTTTTCCCCAAAATTTGTATTTCTTTTTAACTTTTAAAAAACTTTCCGCATTTGCCCGCGCTCTCACTGGTATCAAATTAAAGTAGAGATCCTTATGCATCGTTGAAAACAAAAATTTGCTGGGGCAACCTGCGGCCTTCGGAGAAAATTGCATTTGAAGTAAAGTCTACTTTCTTGATTTCTGCGTATTTTCATACAAATTTTCCACTTATGCAGGAATTTTATGAATTTTAAGGCTGCATAATGGTTGTTCTGCAAATAAATTACAGTTCTCCTATTAAGCCTTTAGGATTAATGACATCATTAATAATTAAAGAAGTTATATTATTACGTTTTATGACATTTTTAACTGACTTTGGATTACTCTGTATATGTGTCACGCTAATTGCTCAGCCAACTCTTCACCGATTTGCATTCTATAACTTTTACAGGATAGCCTATCATGTTCTCAACTTTTAGATCTTTAGCCCATATTTTTTCGTGACCCCGTTACCCCGCAAAGCAAAACCAAAGCCAACCCTTCCACTAAATTAATTCTTAAAATGCCTCACACGACCTTTTCGGGTGATTTTGTGCTTAGCGCGATCAGGGAATACTCATTTTCAAACTTCTCATGCTAATTGCTCAGCCGTCTCATCTCCGATTTCGATTATGTAACTTTTACAGGGTATCTCATCATGTTCTCAACCTTTGGATCTTTAGCAGACATTTTTTCGGCACTCCTTTAACCCCGCTAATCAAATCCAAAGCAAACACTACCTCTGAAAAATTCTGAAAAATTCTTTCCCTCAGAAAGACTAAAATACAAAACGCATCTTCTTAAACTTTCTTTTATTGCAAAGATAATCTAGAGACCTTCACTTTAATCCCACCCTGGACTCTCTACGAGAACGTTTTCATACAAAATTTTACGAAAACATATTTGCACAAAAATAATTCAAGCCCATTGCAAGGCAACTTTTCTTGCCGCACAAATCGAGCACCACCCTCGACGCCGCGCAGCCCCGCGCCAACAAGTCGCTCGCTGGATTCCTTTGATCAGCTGATCAATATCTCTGACCTATTTAATAAAATTGGTTTTATGTTTTTTTTTTTTTTTAGGGGGGGGGATCTCTAAGGAGAGTTTTTTAATAGACATTTTTTTATTTTTTATTTTTAACACACTTTTATTAGCTTCACCTGTAAAAAATATATTTCGCTTCATCCGACCACCCACCCACCCACAGTGGGTAAAAATGATCAATTTTCGTCATGTCATAGATTTTAAAAATTTTAATGCCATTCCATAGTAAACAAAATGTACTACCTTCTGGCAATAATTTTTTTTTTTTACCCCCCCCTCTCTGTGTTTCGAATAGCTAAAGTCAGAGAAAAATTTGAAGGGCTCATTTTTTAAAAAAATGTTCAAATTTTCTATGATTTCAAAGTTATATTCTGAAAATATTTGTATGGGGAGGGTAAATTGTTATTAATGAAATCACTTACTAAATATGAGAAGCTATTATTAGACCATAAACTTATGATAAAAAAGAAATAGTTTTTTAATAATAGCATTTTAATTAAAAATGGGGATTTTTCCCCAAAATTTCTATTTCTTTTTAACTTTTAAAAAACTTTCCGCATTTGCCCGCGCTCTCACTGGTATCAAATTAAAGTAGAGATCCTTATGCATCGTTGAAAACAAAAATTTGCTGGGGCAACCTGCAGCCTTCGGAGAAAATTGCATTTGAAGTAAAGTCTACTTTCTTGATTTCTGCGTATTTTCATACAAATTTTCCACTTATGCAGGAATTTTATGAATTTTAAGGCTGCATAATGGTTGTTCTGCAAATAAATTACAGTTCTCCTATTAAGCCTTTAGGATTAATGACATCATTAATAATTAAAGAAGTTATATTATTACGTTTTATGACATTTTTAACTGACTTTGGATTACTCTGTATATGTGTCACGCTAATTGCTCAGCCAACTCTTCACCGATTTGCATTCTATAACTTTTACAGGATAGCCTATCATGTTCTCAACTTTTAGATCTTTAGCCCATATTTTTTCGTGACCCCGTTACCCCGCAAAGCAAAACCAAAGCCAACCCTTCCACTAAATTAATTCTTAAAATGCCTCACACGACCTTTTCGGGTGATTTTGTGCTTAGCGCGATCAGGGAATACTCATTTTCAAACTTCTCATGCTAATTGCTCAGCCGTCTCATCTCCGATTTCGATTATGTAACTTTTACAGGGTAGCTCATCATGTTCTCAACCTTTGGATCTTTAGCAGACATTTTTTCGTCACTCCTTTAACCCCGCTAATCAAATCCAAAGCAAACACTACCTCTGAAAAATTCTGAAAAATTCTTTCCCTCAGAAAGACTAAAATACAAAACGCATCTTCTTAAACTTTCTTTTATTGCAAAGATAATCTAGAGACCTTCACTTTAATCCCACCCTGGACTCTCTACGAGAACGTTTTCATACAAAATTTTACGAAAACATATTTGCACAAAAATAATTCAAGCCCATTGCAAGGCAACTTTTCTTGCCGCACAAATCGAGCACCACCCTCGACGCCGCGCAGCCCCGCGCCAACAAGTCGCTCGCTGGATTCCTTTGATCAGCTGATCAATATCTCTGACCTATTTAATAAAATTGGTTTTATGGTTTTTTTTTTTAGGGGGGGGGGGGGATCTCTAAGGAGAGTTTTTTAATAGACATTTTTTTATTTTTTATTTTTAACACACTTTTATTAGCTTCACCTGTAAAAAATATATTTCGCTTCATCCGACCACCCACCCACCCACAGTGGGTAAAAATGATCAATTTTCGTCATGTCATAGATTTTAAAAATTTTAATGCCATTCCATAGTAAACAAAATGTACTACCTTCTGGCAATAATTTTTTTTTTTTACCCCCCCCTCTCTGTGTTTCGAATAGCTAAAGTCAGAGAAAAATTTGAAGGGCTCATTTTTTAAAAAAATTTTCAAATTTTCTATGAT
The DNA here is from genome assembly GCA_933228815.1 of Machimus atricapillus. Taxonomy (NCBI): domain Eukaryota; kingdom Metazoa; phylum Arthropoda; class Insecta; order Diptera; family Asilidae; genus Machimus; species Machimus atricapillus. The sequence goes on from CAKOGC010000014.1 coordinate 98,369, forward strand.
TTCAAAGTTATATTCTGAAAATATTTGTATGGGGAGGGTAAATTGTTATTAATGAAATCACTTACTAAATATGAGAAGCTATTATTAGACCATAAACTTATGATAAAAGTGAAATAGTTTTTTAATAATAGCATTTTAATTAAAAATGGGGATTTTTCCCCAAAATTTGTATTTCTTTTTAACTTTTAAAAAACTTTCCGCATTTGCCCGCGCTCTCACTGGTATCAAATTAAAGTAGAGATCCTTATGCATCGTTGAAAACAAAAATTTGCTGGGGCAACCTGCGGCCTTCGGAGAAAATTGCATTTGAAGTAAAGTCTACTTTCTTGATTTCTGCGTATTTTCATACAAATTTTCCACTTATGCAGGAATTTTATGAATTTTAAGGCTGCATAATGGTTGTTCTGCAAATAAATTACAGTTCTCCTATTAAGCCTTTAGGATTAATGACATCATTAATAATTAAAGAAGTTATATTATTACGTTTTATGACATTTTTAACTGACTTTGGATTACTCTGTATATGTGTCACGCTAATTGCTCAGCCAACTCTTCACCGATTTGCATTCTATAACTTTTACAGGATAGCCTATCATGTTCTCAACTTTTAGATCTTTAGCCCATATTTTTTCGTGACCCCGTTACCCCGCAAAGCAAAACCAAAGCCAACCCTCCCACTAAATTAATTCTTAAAATGCCTCACACGACCTTTTCGGGTGATTTTGTGCTTAGCGCGATCAGGGAATACTCATTTTCAAACTTCTCATGCTAATTGCTCAGCCGTCGCATCTCCGATTTCGATTATGTAACTTTTACAGGGTATCTCATCATGTTCTCAACCTTTGGATCTTTAGCAGACATTTTTTCGTCACTCCTTTAACCCCGCTAATCAAATCCAAAGCAAACACTACCTCTGAAAAATTCTGAAAAATTCTTTCCCTCAGAAAGACTAAAATACAAAACGCATCTTCTTAAACTTTCTTTTATTGCAAAGATAATCTAGAGACCTTCACTTTAATCCCACCCTGGACTCTCTACGAGAACGTTTTCATACAAAATTTTACGAAAACATATTTGCACAAAAATAATTCAAGCCCATTGCAAGGCAACTTTTCTTGCCGCACAAATCGAGCACCACCCTCGACGCCGCGCAGCCCCGCGCCAACAAGTCGCTCGCTGGATTCCTTTGATCAGCTGATCAATATCTCTGACCTATTTAATAAAATTGGTTTTATGGTTTTTTTTTTTTTAGGGGGGGGGGATCTCTAAGGAGAGTTTTTTAATAGACATTTTTTTATTTTTTATTTTTAACACACTTTTATTAGCTTCACCTGTAAAAAATATATTTCGCTTCATCCGACCACCCACCCACCCACAGTGGGTAAAAATGATCAATTTTCGTCATGTCATAGATTTTAAAAATTTTAATGCCATTCCATAGTAAACAAAATGTACTACCTTCTGGCAATAATTTTTTCTTTTTTACCCCCCCCTCTCTGTGTTTCGAATAGCTAAAGTCAGAGAAAAATTTGAAGGGCTCATTTTTTAAAAAAATTTTCAAATTTTCTATGATTTCAAAGTTATATTCTGAAAATATTTGTATGGGGAGGGTAAATTGTTATTAATGAAATCACTTACTAAATATGAGAAGCTATTATTAGACCATAAACTTATGATAAAAGTGAAATAGTTTTTTAATAATAGCATTTTAATTAAAAATGGGGATTTTTCCCCAAAATTTGTATTTCTTTTTAACTTTTAAAAAACTTTCCGCATTTGCCCGCGCTCTCACTGGTATCAAATTAAAGTAGAGATCCTTATGCATCGTTGAAAACAAAAATTTGTTGGGGCAACCTGCGGCCTTCGGAGAAAATTGCATTTGAAGTAAAGTGTACTTTCTTGATTTCTGCGTATTTTCATACAAATTTTCCACTTATGCAGGAATTTTATGAATTTTAAGGCTGCATAATGGTTGTTCTGCAAATAAATTACAGTTCTCCTATTAAGCCTTTAGGATTAATGACATCATTAATAATTAAAGAAGTTATATTATTACGTTTTATGACATTTTTAACTGACTTTGGTTTACTCTGTATATGTGCCACGCTAATTGCTCAGCCAACTCTTCACCGATTTGCATTCTATAACTTTTACAGGATAGCCTATCATGTTCTCAACTTTTAGATCTTTAGCCCATTTTTTTTCGTGACCCCGTTACCCCGCAAAGCAAAACCAAAGCCAACCCTTCCACTAAATTAATTCTTAAAATGCCTCACACGACCTTTTCGGGTGATTTTGTGCTTAGCGCGATCAGGGAATACTCATTTTCAAACTTCTCATGCTAATTGCTCAGCCGTCTCATCTCCGATTTCGATTATGTAACTTTTACAGGGTAGCTCATCATGTTCTCAACCTTTGGATCTTTAGCAGACATTTTTTCGTCACTCCTTTAACCCCGCTAATCAAATCCAAAGCAAACACTACCTCTGAAAAATTCTGAAAAATTCTTTCCCTCAGAAAGACTAAAATACAAAACGCATCTTCTTAAACTTTCTTTTATTGCAAAGATAATCTAGAGACCTTCACTTTAATCCCACCCTGGACTCTCTACGAGAACGTTTTCATACAAAATTTTACGAAAACATATTTGCACAAAAATAATTCAAGCCCATTGCAAGGCAACTTTTCTTGCCGCACAAATCGAGCACCACCCTCGACGCCGCGCAGCCCCGCGCCAACAAGTCGCTCGCTGGATTCCTTTGATCAGCTGATCAATATCTCTGACCTATTTAATAAAATTGGTTTTATGGTTTTTTTTTTTTTAGGGGGGGGGATCTCTAAGGAGAGTTTTTTAATAGACATTTTTTTATTTTTTATTTTTAACACACTTTTATTAGCTTCACCTGTAAAAAATATATTTCGCTTCATCCGACCACCCACCCACCCACAGTGGGTAAAAATGATCAATTTTCGTCATGTCATAGATTTTAAAAATTTTAATGCCATTCCATAGTAAACAAAATGTACTACCTTCTGGCAATAATTTTTTTTTTTTTACCCCCCCCTCTCTGTGTTTCGAATAGCTAAAGTCAGAGAAAAATTTGAAGGGCTCATTTTTTAAAAAAATTTTCAAATTTTCTATGATTTCAAAGTTATATTCTGAAAATATTTGTATGGGGAAGGTAAATTGTTATTAATGAAATCACTTACTAAATATGAGAAGCTATTATTAGACCATAAACTTATGATAAAAGTGAAATAGTTTTTTAATAATAGCATTTTAATTAAAAATGGGGATTTTTCCCCAAAATTTGTATTTCTTTTTAACTTTTAAAAAACTTTCCGCATTTGCCCGCGCTCTCACTGGTATCAAATTAAAGTAGAGATCCTTATGCATCGTTGAAAACAAAAATTTGCTGGGGCAACCTGCGGCCTTCGGAGAAAATTGCATTTGAAGTAAAGTCTACTTTCTTGATTTCTGCGTATTTTCATACAAATTTTCCACTTATCGTCGCTGCGCGTGCAAAAGTAGCTATGTGTTTTTTACACACTTTACAGGAGACGCAAAAAACTGATCTTCTCGAAAAATGAGTATTTAAATAATGTATTCTTACTTTGATACATATAACAAATTTACGTAGTTTTACATTACTTTTGGATAGATAACATTATTAATAATGCCAAATTAAACATAATAGGCAAATTTGACACATATAGTTATTTATTTGAGTCGTAAATACAAGCTATGTGCATTTAGAGCACGTAACTACTTTATAATTCTATGGAAACTAAAACGTTCCGTAACTCTATAAATATTGCGTCTATCGCTTAGCTGTTTTTACAGTATGTGTGTATTGAAACAAGGATTCAAATTTCATAAAAAACCGAAAATGACTAAATAACACATAGCTACTTTTGCACGCGCAGCGACGTTATGCAGGAATTTTATGAATTTTAAGGCTGCATAATGGTTGTTCTGCAAATAAATTACAGTTCTCCTATTAAGCCTTTAGGATTAATGACATCATTAATAATTAAAGAAGTTATATTATTACGTTTTATGACATTTTTAACTGACTTTGGATTACTCTGTATATGTGTCATGCTAATTGCTCAGCCAACTCTTCACCGATTTGCATTCTATAACTTTTACAGGATAGCCTATCATGTTCTCAACTTTTAGATCTTTAGCCCATATTTTTTCGTGACCCCGTTACCCCGCAAAGCAAAACCAAAGCCAACCCTTCCACTAAATTAATTCTTAAAATGCCTCACACGACCTTTTCGGGTGATTTTGTGCTTAGCGCGATCAGGGAATACTCATTTTCAAACTTCTCATGCTAATTGCTCAGCCGTCTCATCTCCGATTTCGATTATGTAACTTTTACAGGGTAGCTCATCATGTTCTCAACCTTTGGATCTTTAGCAGACATTTTTTCGTCACTCCTTTAACCCCGCTAATCAAATCCAAAGCAAACACTACCTCTGAAAAATTCTGAAAAATTCTTTCCCTCAGAAAGACTAAAATACAAAACGCATCTTCTTAAACTTTCTTTTATTGCAAAGATAATCTAGAGACCTTCACTTTAATCCCACCCTGGACTCTCTACGAGAACGTTTTCATACAAAATTTTACGAAAACATATTTGCACAAAAATAATTCAAGCCCATTGCAAGGCAACTTTTCTTGCCGCACAAATCGAGCACCACCCTCGACGCCGCGCAGCCCCGCGCCGACAAGTCGCTCGCTGGATTCCTTTGATCAGCTGATCAATATCTCTGACCTATTTAATAAAATTGGTTTTATGGTTTTTTTTTTTTTAGGGGGGGGGGGATCTCTAAGGAGAGTTTTTTAATAGACATTTTTTTATTTTTTATTTTTAACACACTTTTATTAGCTTCACCTGTAAAAAATATATTTCGCTTCATCCGACCACCCACCCACCCACAGTGGGTAAAAATGATCAATTTTCGTCATGTCATAGATTTTAAAAATTTTAATGCCATTCCATAGTAAACAAAATGTACTGCCTTCTGGCAATAATTTTTTTTTTTTTACCCCCCCCTCTCTGTGTTTCGAATAGCTAAAGTCAGAGAAAAATTTGAAGGGCTCATTTTTTAAAAAAATTTTCAAATTTTCTATGATTTCAAAGTTATATTCTGAAAATATTTGTATGGGGAGGGTAAATTGTTATTAATGAAATCACTTACTAAATATGAGAAGCTATTATTAGACCATAAACTTATGATAAAAGTGAAATAGTTTTTTAATAATAGCATTTTAATTAAAAATGGGGATTTTTCCCCAAAATTTGTATTTCTTTTTAACTTTTAAAAAACTTTCCGCATTTGCCCGCGCTCTCACTGGTATCAAATTAAAGTAGAGATCCTTATGCATCGTTGAAAACAAAAATTTGCTGGGGCAACCTGCGGCCTTCGGAGAAAATTGCATTTGAAGTAAAGTCTACTTTCTTGATTTCTGCGTATTTTCATACAAATTTTCCACTTATGCAGGAATTTTATGAATTTTAAGGCTGCATAATGGTTGTTCTGCAAATAAATTACAGTTCTCCTATTAAGCCTTTAGGATTAATGACAACATTAATAATTAAAGAAGTTATATTATTACGTTTTATGACATTTTTAACTGACTTTGGATTACTCTGTATATGTGTCACGCTAATTGCTCAGCCAACTCTTCACCGATTTGCATTCTATAACTTTTACAGGATAGCCTATCATGTTCTCAACTTTTAGATCTTTAGCCCATATTTTTTCGTGACCCCGTTACCCCGCAAAGCAAAACCAAAGCCAACCCTTCCACTAAATTAATTCTTAAAATGCCTCACACGACCTTTTCGGGTGATTTTGTGCTTAGCGCGATCAGGGAATACTCATTTTCAAACTTCTCATGCTAATTGCTCAGCCGTCTCATCTCCGATTTCGATTATGTAACTTTTACAGGGTAGCTCATCATGTTCTCAACCTTTGGATCTTTAGCAGACATTTTTTCGTCACTCCTTTAACCCCGCTAATCAAATCCAAAGCAAACACTACCTCTGAAAAATTCTGAAAAATTCTTTCCCTCAGAAAGACTAAAATACAAAACGCATCTTCTTAAACTTTCTTTTATTGCAAAGATAATCTAGAGACCTTCACTTTAATCCCACCCTGGACTCTCTACGAGAACGTTTGCATACAAAATTTTACGAAAACATATTTGCACAAAAATAATTCAAGCCCATTGCAAGGCAACTTTTCTTGCCGCACAAATCGAGCACCACCCTCGACGCCGCGCAGCCCCGCGCCAACAAGTCGCTCGCTGGATTCCTTTGATCAGCTGATCAATATCTCTGACCTATTTAATAAAATTGGTTTTATGGTTTTTTTTTTTTTTTTTAGGGGGGGGGGATCTCTAAGGAGAGTTTTTTAATAGACATTTTTTTATTTTTAAATTCTTTTATCTGGGGGCACGGCAGTGCCCCCGCCAAGTCGAGCAAGCACCGCCGTAACATCCTTTTCTCGAAGCAGTTCAGGCCATTTTCGACCCCCCTATAACTTCTTTGTGGATAAAACTAGAAGCCTGAATTTTCAGTAACCAATCAGGCATTGTATAAACACGGTATATTTCAAATTTCATTCAATTTGAACTAGTAGTTTAAGAATTATAACTAATCAAAGTTTCTTAATTTTGTCACTCACTGACTGACCGATCATCAAAACTCTAAGGTACTTCTAGCAGACCCACAAACTCCAAATTTTGAACACAGTTATTGTTTAGCCTACAAAGGAAGGAAAAACTGAAAAATCCCGAAATTTCATTATATTTAATGAAAAATAATGATTTTATTAAAAATTAGATTCATTCAAAAAATAACGCATGCGCTTGTACTCATGCTTGCCACTGGCCGCGATTGAATTTTTGAAAGGATGAATGTAGTAGACTATTGTTCTGTGGGCACGGTAGTGCCCCCGCCAAGCCGATTAGTTTGTTCAAATTTTGAATTTTAGTTAGTGTTAAGCTCATGAGGAAGAAAAAAAAGAAAAATCCCGAAATTGCATTATAGTAAATGAAAAATACATCAAAGCATCTGAGAAAAATCAATAGAGACAGGGAGTGGGCTTTAAGAAAATCAGTAGCTGACGGACAAGATATATTACCCGAAAAAAAAGAAAGGAGGATGACCTAACAAAAAGAAATGATATCCCATAAAAAACAAAAAATGTAAAAAAATGCCAAGTCTCGCAACGCAGTTCTTCTGCCGTACAAAGTTGTGAGATCTTATGTAAAACCAAGTCAGTTATATTAGTTAGTGTCTATGGAAGCACCTATTCAACATATTCTACTAATTAAAATACTGGCCGTGCAATTGCCAAGTAATTATAATTATTATAGAAATAAAGATGTCTAATATTGATACGGTCACTATAAATGTTGATAGGTAATTGATTAGATAACAATTTATAACAAAGTTGTTGAATAGGTGCTTCCATAGACACTAACTAATATAACTGACTTGGTTTTACATAAGATCTCACAACTTTTTACGGCAGAAGAACTGCGTTGCGAGACTTGGCATTTTTTTACATTTTTTTGTTTTTTATGGGATATCATTTCTTTTTGTTAGGTCATCCTCCTTTCTTTTTTTTCGGGTAATATATCTTGTCCGTCAGCTACTGATTTTCTTAAAGCCCACTCCCTGTCTCTATTGATTTTTCTCAGATGCTTTGATGTATTTTTCATTTACTATAATGCAATTTCGGGATTTTTCTTTTTTTTCTTCCTCATGAGCTTAACACTAACTAAAATTCAAAATTTGAACA
>CAKOGC010000015.1:0-77909 GCA_933228815.1 Machimus atricapillus
ACCAGCCTTTTATACATTCTTCTTCGGTATATTTATTAAAAAGAAAAGCAAAACAGAGACTATGTAGGGTCAACCACCCATTAAATAAACAGCATTTAACCCTTCTTTATCAACGAGTCGCCACTGTCAATAACGCATCCATTACAAGTCTTAAACCTATTAAGACATTTCCCTGTCCTACGTCAAACTAATATTTAAAATGCTTCCGCGTATAACCCTTCCTTATCAGCGAGTCACCACTGTCAATCACACGTCTATGAACATAACTTCGTCTCTTATTAGTCTTAAACCTATCAGATCAGTTCTTTGTTCTACAACAAACTGAAATTTAAAATACTTCCACGTATTGCTAATTCTATCAAAACAATCAGTTTCAGGTCTTTGCTGTATTACAAGTTACTATTTAAAATGCATCCTTATGCGCTTAAATCCACCAGAGCAATTAATTCTAGACCTTTGCTCCACGAGCAGTTGGAATTTAAAATAGTTCTTCGGGTTACAATTAATAAATATTAGAGCAACGCAGTACAAAAAGTTGCAGTTAGAGGTGTGTTGTGCAGCATAAAGATCGGCCATGGTATATAAGGATCATGCCGTCGTTCGGTGATTTCAGAAGTCTTTGGAAAGCTGCAGACGGACTATTACGACAAGTTGGGAAACAATGGTAAGTGATGGTGCATTACATGTTTTACTATGATAAAATTAATAATTTTTACTACACAGAGTGCGTTCGAATTACTACAAAGTGTTGCTGAAACTGCGCAGGACAATTTAATACCAACAGCCTCGCTGGAAATTGGGAAGGAACACAAGATAAAATATTTTCGTCTTGTGAAGACCAAATACGGCCTGCGTCTCACGGTACATTTCACGGACAACAACTACATCTTTCTCCCACCCAGATTTACTGAGAAGGTGAAGACCCAACGGCAGGTGGATGAGCTAAATCAGCAGGGCGAGCACTCCCTCATCTTTGAAGGACAGGATGAGTCAAGAGGAGGTTTTCTAAAATTTAAATTTTTACAAAAATAAAAATGCTACTCAGAAGCCAGACATAGCATCAATGTTTGTACTCTATTCTCATTTTCTTTAAAAAATGTAGGACAACTACAATAAAAATATCTCGACCGAATTTGCCTTTTATTTCAATAACTACATAGCCCATCGTACCTTACCCCTGCCTTCAAAGTTCATCGGCACGCACTTCCCCATTTTCAAGACTAATTGTTATGCAACTACCCATCGCTCCTCACCCCTGCCATCAGGTTCACCGGCAGGTTCTTCTTCATTTTCAAGATCAGTTGTTGTGCAACCCCTCAACGCTCCTCGCCCTTGTCTTCAAGTTCATCGGTATGTCCACCATGTAGCCCCCACACGTGCTATGTCCACCAGAGCCATAGGCAAAACCAAAACAAAACCTCTCGCGCATACCCACGACAAATTTTTCTTTTTTCGCCTTCTTCGCAACTTCACTTCTTCCGGACACAGCGTTAAGACAGGGCAAAACAAAGCCCCCCGCGTATCCACATATGCACTGCAAATTTTTGTATCACTCTTTTTGCATAATTGTACACTGCACGCACAGCGATTCTTTATATTTGCCTGATTACCCTTTCGTCTCTTCTGGCCACTCCGGATTGCAGTTTTTTTCCCCTTTTTTGTCATCTTCTTTATCGCGGCACTTCTCCCGATCACTGCATACATGCCAATTGTTATATTCTGCACAGGATCCCCTACATCTTTTCTACTTTTCACACCCACAGAATGTAAGCGAACCAACCTACCCATCTCTTTCACTCCCGACCGCAAGTTGTTTTAAGCACGGAAAAATGACTAGCTCTCCCCCTTCAGCCAACCACTCCAACAACAAAACCCTGCTTTTTTCTTTTTGTCTCCAAACAAGTGTAACTAGGACGTGTCTATCTAGCTCCCGCCTCAACAAGATCTTATGACCGGTGGGTACAAGTACCTCGCAAAAACAACCCGGTGGGGTACCTCTAATGCTGTCCCTACGTCACCTAGTGCACTTTATATGAGCGGTGGGCTCCTTACTACTTATAACTTTTACAGGATAGCCTATCATGTTCTCAAGTTTTAGATCTTTAGCCCATATTTTTTCGTGACCCCGTTACCCCGCAAAGCAAAACCGAAGCCAACCCTTCCACTAAATTAATTCTTAAAATGCCTCACACGACCTTTTCGGGTGATTTTGTGCTTAGCGCGATCAGGGAATACTCATTTTCAAACTTCTCATGCTAATTGCTCAGCCGTCTCATCTCCGATTTCGATTATGTAACTTTTACAGGGTAGCTCATCATGTTCTCAACCTTTGGATCTTTAGCAGACATTTTTTCGTCACTCCTTTAACCCCGCTAATCAAATCCAAAGCAAACACTACCTCTGAAAAATTCTGAAAAATTCTTTCCCTCAGAAAGACTAAAATACAAAACGCATCTTCTTAAACTTTCTTTTATTGCAAAGATAATCTAGAAACCTTCACTTTAATCCCACCCTGGACTCTCTACGAGAACGTTTTCATACAAAATTTTACGAAAACATATTTGCACAAAAATAATTCAAGCCCATTGCAAGGCAACTTTTCTTGCCGCACAAATCGAGCACCACCCTCGACGCCGCGCAGCCTCGCGCCAACAAGTCGCTCGCTGGATTCCTTTGATCAGCTGATCAATATCTCTGACCTATTTAATAAAATTGGTTTTATGGTTTTTTTTTTTTTAGGGGGGGGGGATCTCTAAGGAGAGTTTTTTAATAGACATTTTTTTATTTTTTATTTTTAACACACTTTTATTAGCTTCACCTGTAAAAAATATATTTCGCTTCATCCGCCCACCCACCCACCCACAGTGGGTAAAAATGATCAATTTTCGTCATGTCATAGATTTTAAAAATTTTAATGCCATTCCATAGTAAACAAAATGTACTACCCTTCTGGCAATAATTTTTTTTTTTACCCCCCCCCCCCCCCCCCCCCTCTCTGTGTTTCGAATAGCTAAAGTCAGAGAAAAATTTGAAGGGCTCATTTTTTAAAAAAAATTTCAAATTTTCTATGATTTCAAAGTTATATTCTGAAAATATTTGTATGGGGAGGGTAAATTGTTATTAATGAAATCACTTACTAAATATGAGAAGCTATTATTAGACCATAAACTTATGATAAAAGTGAAATAGTTTTTTAATAATAGCATTTTAATTAAAAATGGGGATTTTTCCCCAAAATTTGTATTTCTTTTTAATAATAATAATAATAATAATAATAATAGAGTTTATTTTCGTTGAGTACAAAGATTAACATAATCTAAACTGTACAAAGAAATTTGGGAAAAAAAAAGAAAAAAGGTTTACATAAGGCCTAACACTTAACTATGCAAAACATTGTAAAGAGTGAGAATAAAGAGAATAAAAGAAAGAGAAAAGCAATTAGTCTACAAAGAATCTAAATAAAAGTGAAGAGAAGAAAAGGAAATGTACATATAGATAGATATAGATATAGATATAATAGTTAAAAATTCGCGGATGATCTAGGAGCCTGGATTATACAACAACAAAATGCCTCTAAAGCAGCACTTTAGTATGAGGGCGCAGACGTAAGAAGTCTGCTGAAGGTGCTACTGGACTTTACGCGTTGGACATCATGAGGGAGAAGATTCCACTCACGCGCAATCTGGAAGAAGAAGGAACGCTGCCCATACTTAGAATTACAGTGAGGAACCAAGATGTCCCTACGCCGAGCTGATTGTAGAAACCTTATTCGTTCGAATAAATACGGAGGTTGTTGACTATTAATCACCTTGTGGAAAAACTTTAGTCTATGCTGCCTCAGGTATTCCTCCAGGGGACACCCAAGCAGAGAAGCCGCAAGAGGTGAAACATGGCTGTACCTCGGCAACTTATAAACGAACCTAATGACGTCATTAAATGCGACCATAATTCTCCTCTTGCACGTGGAGTCCAGAGCGGCGAATGTTGTGCAGCCGTAAGTGAAATGAGGAATGATCAGTGCTTTTACCAGCTTCTTCCGCATAGATAGTGAGAGAACACCAGAGTTAAGCCGCAATTGCCGCAGGCAACCATAAATCTTTCGCAGGGTCACGCCAATGTGGGTACAGCAAGATAATTTGCAGTCTAGCTCAAAACCCAAGCTTTTGGCTGATATCACACGGAGTAATTGATTGTTGTCGATGAAGATAGGAGGAAGGCTATCACTGTCAATTTCGTTTCTATAGATTGCTAACCAGCATGACTTGCTGGGATTTAGCTCCAAGTAATTACGGGCGGACCAATTTGCAATGCGCTGAAGATCATCATTTAGTCTGCTCGCACAATCTTCCACCAGACCGATTGGCCTGCTGAGATAAAGTTGAACATCATCAGCATAGAGGTGGATTTTGGAATCCCCAACCACGTCTACAATGTCGTTTATATAAAGACTGAAAAGCAGCGGACCGAGCACAGAGCCTTGAGGTACGCCTCGTGTTAAAACTTTTGGGGATGAGGAGATGTTATCAACTTTCACATACTGACTTCGATCACTCAGATAGTTCCTTATCAGCGAGATAGCCGATGAGGAAAATGAGAATTGTTGAGCCAGCTTCAACAGGAGCATGGCATGGTCAATAGAATCAAATGCTTTACTAAAATCAAGAAGAGTTAGGATTGTCAGTTCACCTTTGTCCAGTGCTTCGTGGATATCAGTCGTAACATTGAGCATTGCCGTTGCACAGCTATGGTTTGGGCGGAATCCGGATTGCCAAGGGGACAGAAATTGGTTAGCAGTGATATGCTCCATTGTTAAAGAATATATAATTTTTTCCAGTACTTTACCCAAGAAGCATAGTATACTAACTTTTAAAAAACTTTCCGCATTTGCCCGCGCTCTCACTGGTATCAAATTAAAGTAGAGATCCTTATGCATCGTTGAAAACAAAAATTTGCTGGGGCAACCTGCGGCCTTCGGAGAAAATTGCATTTGAAGTAAAGTCTACTTTCTTGATTTCTGCGTATTTTCATACAAATTTTCCACTTATGCAGGAATTTTATGAATTTTAAGGCTGCATAATGGTTGTTCTGAAATAAATTACAGTTCTCCTATTAAGCCTTTAGGATTAATGACATCATTAATAATTAAAGAAGTTATATTATTACGTTTTATGACATTTTTAACTGACTTTGGATTACTCTGTATATGTGTCACGCTAATTGCTCAGCCAACTCTTCACCGATTTGCATTCTATAACTTTTACAGGATAGCCTATCATGTTCTCAACTTTTAGATCTTTAGCCCATATTTTTTCGTGACCCCGTTACCCCGCAAAGCAAAACCAAAGCCAACCCTTCCACTAAATTAATTCTTAAAATGCCTCACACGACCTTTTCGGGTGATTTTGTGCTTAGCGCGATCAGGGAATACTCATTTTCAAACTTCTCATGCTAATTGCTCAGCCGTCTCATCTCCGATTTCGATTATGTAACTTTTACAGGGTAGCTCATCATGTTCTCAACCTTTGGATCTTTAGCAGACATTTTTTCGTCACTCCTTTAACCCCGCTAATCAAATCAGCAAACACTACCTCTGAAAAATTCTGAAAAATTCTTTCCCTCAGAAAGACTAAAATACAAAACGCATCTTCTTAAACTTTCTTTTATTGCAAAGATAATCTAGAGACCTTCACTTTAATCCCACCCTGGACTCTCTACGAGAACGTTTTCATACAAAATTTTACGAAAACATATTTGCACAAAAATAATTCAAGCCCATTGCAAGGCAACTTTTATTATTTATTATTTATTATTTATTTATTTCACCAGGCGCATAGGCTACTTCCAAATGCCCTGGATTACAGATAGCGCGCTCGGTAGCTATGACCATATGGCGCTTACAATAAGGATACAATCAATAATTCCTTCATAATTCAGATCTTAACGCTAAATATACAAATTAATTTTCAGTCTTCCAGTTAATTCAAAGAAAAGTGATTAATACAACGAGTGTAACAGAGATAGTTCCTTAATTGTACAGACCTTAATAAAAACAAAATAAGCAATAGGTACAATTAATTAGCTCCTACATTATTCAGACCTTAACGCTAAACGTATAAATTCAGTTTCAATCTTCCAACTAATTCAAGGCAAAAAAACAAATTAATACAAAGAAATAAGAAATATAGTCCGTTAATAATACAGGCCTTAACCAAAAACAATATAACCAACAGATTTGGTAGTATAGATTAAATATGGTTTGCAATATTGAGCCTATTTATCAATTCCAGCAACAAATCAGGCCGAGACGGGTCCAGCAGCTCCGGAAGAGGTGGAAGGGTTGAACCCAGCAGTGTCGTGGTGGTCGGGCACTCCTCCAGGATGTGCCTGATCGTTAAGGGTCTTTGGCATTGCACACATCCTGGCTAAGGGGCTCTGGCGAAGAGATGGGCCTTTGTTAGGAGGCAATGCCCCATTCTGACCCTGAAAACGATGCATCCTTCCCGTCTGGATAAGTCCGGCCTGTACCTTGGTGGGGCAGCTGAGGGGGAATGTTGGGCATGGAAGGTGTTGGTGTTTCTCCAGGCAGCGATGTATGTTTCCCAGATTTGCTCCCGGCCATTCCTAATAAGGAAACTGGTGTTCTGAGGAACCTGCAGCGGGTTTAAGCCGGGGTCCGAACTTGCCACCTTCGCCGCTCTGTCCGCAGCCTCGTTGCCGAAAATCCCTATATGTGCAGGAACCCAGTCCACCTTTATTTTGCCGCCAGTGTTGAGCAGCGTGGTTCGGATGTGGCTTATTACAGGGTCTTGGCTGTACGGATTGTTTAGGGCCTGTAGCACGCTTTTGGCATCCGTGAAGATTACGGTGTTAGTCTTAGCCTTTAGACCAAACTCCATTGCCCTCATAAGGGCGAAAATTTCCGCCTCAAAGTTCGATGCAAGGCTGTTCAGTCGAAAGGTATGCGTCGAGGTTAATACCGACCCCCTGAGTGTGGAGACAAAGGCTGCTCCTACATTATCGCTGTTTTTGGATCCGTCCGTGTAAATAATAGTCCAACCAGAGTACCCAGTAAGCTGTTCCAGGTGCTGCTGACGAAATTCTTCTTGGGTGGTCTTATTCTTTTGGCGGGTGCTCTTGGTAAAAAGAGGGCGGTGGAAGATCTCCAGGGGGATCTCAGTCAGGGGTTTAGCGCATGGCGGGGATATTGGCAACTCCAGTTCCAGGAGCTGGTCCTTCGCCCATTTGAGGGCAGAGATGGCGCTGCGGCGAGGGTTTGTCTCCAACCTATGCTGGAAGGTGATATGGTGCGGTCTCCTCCAGTCCAACGTGTTTCTTGCAACTAATTTCAATCTGGAGATTTTGATCCTTGTCTGCAGGTCAGCCAAGCCAGCTTCCATCCACAGAGCTCTATTTGGAGTAGTTTTGAGTGCACCAAAAGCGGTGCGGAGAGGCCTGTTTATAGCCGTTTGGATTTTATTTAAGTTTTGCTTGGTGGACTGTCCGTAAATTAGAAGACCATAGTTGGTAATACCCATGACGAGGGTTTTGGCGATGTGCACAGTGGCATGCAGGGGGGAACCGTTACCTCGAGCGGCGATTGACCTAATGAGGTTGGTTGCTTTGTCCAGATTTGCTGCCGTTCTCCTGCACTGGTCGGTCCAGCTTAGCTTGGGCGTAAGGATGATTCCAAGAATTTTGATTTTCTCCTGGGCTCTGAAGACATCCTCATCTATTTCCACTGTGGTGAACTGTGGGGACCTCTTCCGGGAGAAGACCATGTACTCCATTTTATCATGGGGGACGATGGCACCGGTTTCGTAGCACCAGATGTCTAATGCCGTTATGCTCCTTCTGAGTACCTCCGTTGGCGGGTTCATAGTCGTGGTCAGTAGTAAATTGTCCGCGTATACGTAGTAGTTGAGTCCGTTTATGTCGTCTAGCTTGTGGTGGAGGGGGGAGATATAGGTGTTGAAAAGAGCAGTAGACATTGGTGAGCCCTGTGGCAAAACGTTATGTAAAGGTCTCCGTGCCGACACAAAGCCATTAACCCTAACCTGGAAGGATCGGGAGGAAAGGAAATTTTGGACCAGGTGGATGAAATTAGCATCAAAGCCCCATACCTGAAGCTGGGTTGTGACAACGTCCCATCGAACCCTGTCATACGCCTTCTCCACGTCCGCTGACAGGAGGTATAACTCTCCCCGCCTGTCGAAAGAGCTCTTGACGGAGTCCTCCAACTCCAGGAGAATCGAGGTGGTACCACGATGCCTCCTGAAGCCATGAACACCCCCGGGCAGAATCCCCTCGAGAGCCGTGGAGAGTCTACGACTCATGATTTTTTCAAACAGACGGCCCATGCAGGGCAGCAAAGAGATCGGACGGAGGTCTCTCGGTGTAATCGAGCCCTGAGTCGTCGTGTTCTTTTTTCTGATGGGGACGAGGACCGCGTTTTTCCATACCTTGGGGAAGGCACTACCTCGAATCATAACGTTGTAGAGATCAACCAGTCTCTCTTTCAAAAGATCAGGAGACTCTCTAATCATTCGGTAGGAAATTCTGTCATGGCCTGGCGCTGATCCCTTACAAGAGTTGAGTACTGAACTCAACTCCCGAAGGGATATTGGGTACGATAAATTTCTGGCAGGGACCGGGGAGAAAGGCCCATTCGTCATGGACCAATTGTTTCTAGCAGCGATATTTTCCGGTCGGAAAGAGCTGTCGTCCGAGTAGTCAGACCACGACTGGGCTAGCTTTTCGGCGATGTCCCTAGAGTTTGAGAAAAGGGTGTCGTCCACCGTCAGGTTACCGATCAAGTTAGAAGCCCTGTTGCCGGAGATTAATCTAGTTTTTCTCCAGGCATCCGCCAGATTAACATTTTGATCGATGGAGGTTGCGAAGTCGATCCAGGCGTTCTTTTTGGCCTCCTTGATCATTCGTTTGACCCGCGCCGCTTCCCTGCGGTATGCAATCATGTTTGTATTCGTAGGGTGTCTTTGGAAAGTCTTCCAGACTCTATTTTTTCCTCTAATAGTGGAGAGAATGATGGGGATCATCCAGGCTGGTTGAGAAGTTGAGTGGGGGCGAGATACAGGCATGCTGGTAGCCGCCGCGGATCTAATAACTCTGGTGATCTGAGCCGTCTCTCTCTCTATGTTCCTAGAGGGTGGCCTTCGAGCTGCTTCCGCACCTATTGTCACCCTAACTTTATCCCAGTTGGCCCGGTCTTCCCGGAATTTAACGGCCGGCTGGGCTCTAGCAGTTTGAAATTTGGTATTGATTACCAAAGGGAAATGGTCACTGCCTTCTGGGTTATCATGCACAGCACAATTTAAGTCTCTGGCCATTATAGGAGGGACCAAAGTCAGGTCGATGTTGGAATATGACTCGTTGTATGCCAGATGGGTTGGGTGCTCAGTATTGAGAATGCACAGGGGGCGGTCCTCGATCCAGGCGGCCACCTGTCGCCCTCTGGGATTCCAACGCTCAGAGCCCCATAGAGGGCTGTGAGCATTGAAATCCCCACCATAAATGGTGTTGTTGGGTAACTGATCTGCCAGCAGGTCAAGATCCCGTACCGTGATCCCCTGTGCATTCTCAAGGTAAATGCTGCAGAAGGTAAGATCTCGCGGCTTATGTATGGTGACGGCACACGCCATAATATCAGAGTTTATGCAAACTTGTACGGCGGGAATGGACATGTGGACGAGAACGGCCACACCACCACGCCTGTTCTCTCTGGAAAAATTGAAGCCGAAGTAGCTAAAGGGACCAATTCGATTAGGATGTTCCTCCAACAAGATGTTGGTTTCCTGTAGTAGAATAATGTGGGGCTTGTATCTAGCAATGAGGAGATCCAGGTTAGGGCGGTTGTTGTACAACCCTCTAACATTCCATTGCAAGACTGTTAGGTCTCGAAACGAAAGATCAGAGATAGGGTCAAAATTCATAACGTCGGCAAGAAGATTTCTATTCTCCGTCACCGGAGTGGTCGGTAAGAGTAGAGTCTGAAAAAGGGTCGTCTTGCTCCATCCATTCAGGCGGAGCTTCCTCCAGAACCATATGTGGTCCAGATATGGACAAAATAACCGGGTCTTGAGTTTCAAGGCCGATAACCTTGTTAACCAAATTATTCACTGCTTTCTTCGATTTGGGTGTTAATGAAGTGTTTTTCTGTGGTTGTTTTAGTAGTGGGAGATTGTGTGGGTGTGGGGGTGCTAGCTTTTGTTTGTCGTTTTATGTTTTTTGTGTTGTTAGTTTCGGTAATTGTTGTTGTTATTTTGGGGGTACTTACTATGTTGATTGCAGGGGGGGATGGAGTAATATTTTTCTTGGTGATTTGAACTTGTTGACCCATCTCTGTGTTAGTTCCTGTTTTATTTTGGGGCGCTTGACGCGAGGCATTGGAGTTTTGCGAAGAGTTGGTGTGTCCTCGACTAATGACTTCAGCAAACGTTGGACCTGTGTGTACTGGGTAGTTGGCGTAAAATTCCGTTTTGGCCTCGAACATTGAACATTTCTTTATGCATTTAATTTTTAGGATCTCTTTCGCCTTAAGGTACTCCGGGCAGTCCCTGTTGGTTGATGCGTGTGAGATAGTCTTGCAGTTCACACAGTAGGTTCCTTCACACTGGCTGCCCTCATGAGGGCCTGGCTTAGCACAGGTCCCACATGTAACGGCTGCTTCCGTGCACCTTTTGGTCGTGTGTCCAAGTTTCTGGCAAGACCGACATCGCATGGGTAGCGGGTAGTATGGCCGAACCTCAATGCGCTGCCATGCGCCCTCAATGTATTTGGGAAGATCATAGGCGTTAAAGGACAGAATGTGTAACCCAGTGGCGAAAGTGGTACCTGGCTCACGGGTGCTGGGCCTGCTTATCTGGACGACTTCCGTAACTCCTTGGTCCCTTAATCCCTCCAAGATTTCCTCCTGTGACATAAGGCCAAAGTCCCTGGAGTAAACGGTCCCTTTTACTGAGTTAAGAGTGGGGTGGAGTTGAGCTGTTACCGGGATTCCAGCGATCGTGTCTATTTTAAGGAATCTATCTGCGATTTTCTGATTTTCCACCAGGAGCAGTAATTCGCCATCCTTGAGGTAGCTGGCTTTGCTAAATTTGGTCGACACCGCGTCAACACCCTTGCGTACCGCAAAATGGTTGAACCGCTTTAACGGTTTCTCAGGAACTACTGATTGTATAGTGATATAGCGCGGGTGTTGTCCATTAGAAGTTGCCCTTTCCTTAGAAAAACTTTCCCCTAAGAAAGGGAAACCCTCGGCTTGCATGGTTGCTGGTTTTTGGCGTTTGACGGCCATTTTAGCCTTTTTCATGGGCTGCCCTTCTGCAGGCTGACATTCCAGCCCGGAAAAAGAATTGGCGCTGGCCTGGCCAGACGCCATATCTTCAGCCTAAATCAGATCCGACGTCTGGTTTTGCAGTTGTGTGACGTTAAAATTAGGGATTCGGTGTAATTAAGTTGTCCTCTCTTTTTAGTTTGTAGCTCTAAGTATTTCGTCTGGCTACGTTTATATGTCACCTCCTGGACAGAGGTTGTTGTCCGGGGTTAACCGGGCCGCGTGGCTCCACGCCGGCGCTCCCGGCATCCAGCCGCTGGCAATAAAACGGGCTCCTCCTTTACCCGCCGCAGGTGCAAGCTCCCGTTGGATGAAATTCCAAAAAGCAAGGTGCGGGATTCAAAAAGCGATCACTAAGGGCACCAAAAACAGCCAAAAAACACCAAAACTCAGACCAACTTGCAGAGCCAATTTTTTGACGTCTGATCTCCGTCAAGTTTGAAGGCAGACTCGAAGAAGTAAAGTCTACTTTCTTGATTTGTGCGTATTTTCATACAAATTTTCCACTTATGCAGGAATTTTATGAATTTTAAGGCTGCATAATGGTTGTTCTGCAAATAAATTACAGTTCTCCTATTAAGCCTTTAGGATTAATGACATCATTAATAATTAAAGAAGTTATATTATTACGTTTTATGACATTTTTAACTGACTTTGGATTACTCTGTATATGTGTCACGCTAATTGCTCAGCCAACTCTTCACCGATTTGCATTCTATAACTTTTACAGGATAGCCTATCATGTTCTCAACTTTTAGATCTTTAGCCCATATTTTTTCGTGACCCCGTTACCCAGCAAAGCAAAACCAAAGCCAACCCTTCCACTAAATTAATTCTTAAAATGCCTCACACGACCTTTTCGGGTGATTTTGTGCTTAGCGCGATCAGGGAATACTCATTTTCAAACTTCTCATGCTAATTGCTCAGCCGTCTCATCTCCGATTTCGATTATGTAACTTTTACAGGGTAGCTCATCATGTTCTCAACCTTTGGATCTTTAGCAGACATTTTTTCGTCACTCCTTTAACCCCGCTAATCAAATCCAAAGCAAACACTACCTCTGAAAAATTCTGAAAAATTCTTTCCCTCAGAAAGACTAAAATACAAAACGCATTTTCTTAAACTTTCTTTTATTGCAAAGATAATCTAGAGACCTTCACTTTAATCCCACCCTGGACTCTCTACGAGAACGTTTTCATACAAAATTTTACGAAAACATATTTGCACAAAAATAACTCAAGCCCATTGCAAGGCAACTTTTCTTGCCGCACAAATCGAGCACCACCCTCGACGACGCGCAGCCCCGCGCCAATAAGTCGCTCGCTGGATTCCTTTGATCAGCTGATCAATATCTCTGACCTATTTAATAAAATTGGTTTTATGGTTTTTTTTTTTTTTAGGGGGGGGGGGATCTCTAAGGAGAGTTTTTTAATAGACATTTTTTTATTTTTTATTTTTAACACACTTTTATTAGCTTCACCTGTAAAAAATATATTTCGCTTCATCCGACCACCCACCCACCCACCCACAGTGGGTAAAAATGATCAATTTTCGTCATGTCATAGATTTTAAAAATTGTAATGCCATTCCATAGTAAACAAAATGTACTACCTTCTGGAAATAATTTTTTTTTTTTTTTTACCCCCCCCTCTCTGTGTTTCGAATAGCTAAAGTCAGAGAAAAATTTGAAGGGCTCATTTTTTAAAAAAATTTTCAAATTTTCTATGATTTCAAAGTTATATTCTGAAAATATTTGTATGGGGAGGGTAAATTGTTATTAATGAAATCACTTACTAAATATGAGAAGCTATTATTAGACCATAAACTTATGATAAAAGTGAAATAGTTTTTTAATTATAGCATTTTAATTAAAAATGGGGATTTTTCCCCAAAATTTGTATTTCTTTTTAACTTTTAAAAAACTTTCCGCATTTGCCCGCGCTCTCACTGGTATCAAATTAAAGTAGAGATCCTTATGCATCGTTGAAAACAAAAATTTGCTGGGGCAACCTGCGGCCTTCGGAGAAAATTGCATTTGAAGTAAAGTCTACTTTCTTGATTTCTGCGTATTTTCATACAAATTTTCCACTTATGCAGGAATTTTATGAATTTTAAGGCTGCATAATGGTTGTTCTGCAAATAAATTACAGTTCTCCTATTAAGCCTTTAGGATTAATGACATCATTAATAATTAAAGAAGTTATATTATTACGTTTTATGACATTTTTAACTGACTTTGGATTACTCTGTATATGTGTCACGCTAATTGCTCAGCCAACTCTTCACCGATTTGCATTCTATAACTTTTACAGGATAGCCTATCATGTTCTCAACTTTTAGATCTTTAGCCCATATTTTTTCGTGACCCCGTTACCCCGCAAAGCAAAACCAAAGCCAACCCTTCCACTAAATTAATTCTTAAAATGCCTCACACGACCTTTTCGGGTGATTTTGTGCTTAGCGCGATCAGGGAATACTCATTTTCAAACTTCTCATGTTAATTGCTCAGCCGTCTCATCTCCGATTTCGATTATGTAACTTTTACAGGGTAGATCATCATGTTCTCAACCTTTGGATCTTTAGCAGACATTTTTTCGTCACTCCTTTAACCCCGCTAATCAAATCCAAAGCAAACACTACCTCTGAAAAATTCTGAAAAATTCTTTCCCTCAGAAAGACTAAAATACAAAACGCATCTTCTTAAACTTTCTTTTATTGCAAAGATAATCTAGAGACCTTCACTTTAATCCCACCCTGGACTCTCTACGAGAACGTTTTCATACAAAATTTTACGAAAACATATTTGCACAAAAATAATTCAAGCCCATTGCAAGGCAACTTTTCTTGCCGCACAAATCGAGCACCACCCTCGACGCCGCGCAGCCCCGCGTCATCAAGTCGCTCGCTGGATTCCTTTGATCAGCTGATCAATATCTCTGACCTATTTAATAAAATTGGTTTTATGGTTTTTTTTTTTTTTAGGGGGGGGATCTCTAAGGAGAGTTTTTTAATTTTTAATAGACATTTTTTTATTTTTTATTTTTAACACACTTTTATTAGCTTCACCTGTAAAAAATATATTTCGCTTCATCCGCCCACCCACAGTGGGTAAAAATGATCAATTTTCGTCATGTCATAGATTTTAAAAATTTTAATGCCATTCCATAGTAAACAAAATGTACTACCTTCTGGCAATAATTTTTTTTTTTACCCCCCCCTCTCTGTGTTTCGAATAGCTAAAGTCAGAGAAAAATTTGAAGGGCTCATTTTTTAAAAAAATTTTCAAATTTTCTATGATTTCAAAGTTATATTCTGAAAATATTTGTATGGGGAGGGTAAATTGTTATTAATGAAATCACTTACTAAATATGAGAAGCTATTATTAGACCATAAACTTATGATAAAAGTGAAATAGTTTTTTAATAATAGCATTTTAATTAAAAATGGGGATTTTTCCCCAAAATTTGTATTTCTTTTTAACTTTTAAAAAACTTTCCGCATTTGCCCGCGCTCTCACTGGTATCAAATTAAAGTAGAACGCAACCTTCGGCCTTCGGAGAAAATTGCATTTGAAGTAAAGTCTACTTTCTTGATTTCTGCGTATTTTCATACAAATTTTCCACTTATGCAGGAATTTTATGAATTTTAAGGCTGCATAATGGTTGTTCTGCAAATAAATTACAGTTCTCCTATTAAGCCTTTTTTTTTTTTTTTTTTTTTTTTTTTTTTATGGGAGTGGGGAAATGCCGTTACGCACCTAGGTGACCAAAGCCACCCGTGTGCCGGACTCCCTGGCCACAATGCCAGGCCTACCGGCTAAAACCCCACTCCCCACCTCCAGGAACTCCACCCCGGAACCGTCTAGTAGACATTACTTCAGGGTGGAGTCCTATACATCCGCCCACAACGGACGCACACCACACACTCAGACACATCCGTCCGTCCTCACACACGCAGCCAACACGGACTCCTCACGGGAGCCATGTTTTTGTCAGTGCACCCCGTCTCTAGCCAGCCGGTGCTCCGGTGCCGGGCACCCGCTTTTGTCAGCTTCCCCCATAATAAATAATAAATATTTCCACGCCATAATAAATAACACTCATAAGCCAACAGAGGCTCCTTACGATCCCCTGTTGTTGTCATGTTCCTTCTGGCGAAGGATCCCTCTCACGAAGGAGGCAACCCTCCGCCAGAAATCGTCACTCTGCAGCATGACCCCGACTATATTGTCCGGGGTCACGCTGCCCGTCGCCGCCTCCAACTCGGCCCTCTCCGCTCCCCAACGGGCACATTCAAAGAATGTGTGGAGGGCGGAGTCCGATGAGGAATCGCAGTACGAGCAGTCCGGGCTCGGCACCTTCCCAATACGGTGGAGGAAGGCCCGGAAGTGCCCGTGCCCCGTCAGCATTTGGGTGAGGTAGTAATCCACCTCACCATGCTGACGGTTCAGCCAGGTGTCCAGCTGGGGGATCAGCCGAGCTGTCCACCGGCCCCGCGACTCCCCATCCCACTTATCCTGCCAGGACGCCAAGGTCCTGGCACGGGCCACCCTCGCGGCCTCTTTTCTCCCCAGGGCAGACTTCTCCCGGTGGACGGACTGCCGCTCCCTGGCTAGGAGGTCAATTGGAATGACCCCCGCGACCACCAGCACCGCCGGCTCCGAGACCGTGCGGTAGGAGCACGCGATGCGGAGCGCCGCGCGGCGTTGCACCGCAAGCATGCGCTTGCGGTACTTTTCCCACCGCATCGCGTCGGCCCAGACTTCTGCTCCGTAGAGCATTATAGCCTCGGCGGTGCGGAGCAACAGACGCCTTTTGCAGGGTCTGGGACCACCAATGTTGGCCATGACCCTACTCAGCGCCGCCGTTACCGCAGCCGCCTTGTCGGCCCGGCCCCTGATTTCCTCCCAGAAGGCAAGCCTGCAATCGAGGCTTACCCCCAGGTACTTAACCACGTGCCGGGTCCGGACCGTTATGTCTCCTACCCGCATCTCCCTCAACAGATCGATGCGCTTCTTTGTAAGAAGGACGATCTCGGTCTTGGCGAGTGCCAACTCCAGCCCGTGGTCGCTCAGCCAGGAAGTCACCCGACGCATAACCTGGTTGAGCCTCATCTGAGCCTTGTCGACATCTCTGGCGGTAATAACCGCTGCGATGTCGTCGGCGTACCCAACCAGTAAGGACCCTTCTGGCATCTCCATACGAAGGATCCCGTCATATGTGTAATTCCATATGTCGGGACCCAGTATGGAGCCCTGGGCCGCCCCCGCCGAAAGAACCCTCGTCTCCGGGCCATCCTCCGTCTCGAAGGCGAGGGTGCGATCGTTCAGGTAATCCCTCATCATCTGCAACAGATACTGAGGGACCCTGAAGTCCCGCTCGAGCGCATTGAGCGCGTCCCCCCACCTCACCGAGTTGAAGGCGTTGCGCACATCCAGCGTGACCAGCAGGCACACCGGGCGAGAATAATGATTCCCGCATTCGGTGGCCCGGGCCGCGTCGACTACCTCCTGGATAGCGTGAACCGTCGACCTCCCCTTCCGAAAGCCATATTGCCTCTCGGAAAGGTCTCCAGCAGCCTCAACGGCTGCTTGGAGGCGAGGCTTCAGGAGCTTCTCCAGGAGCTTGCCGGCCGTGTCGAGCATACACAGCGGTCTGTACGACCCAGGGGACCCCACTGGCCCCTTGCCCTTGCTGATCAGCACAAGCCTAGCTACCTTCCAGCGGGAGGGGAAAACTCCCGCCTTCAGGCAGGCATTGTACATCTCGAGCAAGAGCTCTGGATGACTCGACGTCAACGCCTTCAGCACCTCTGCTGGGAGTCCGTCGGGCCCTGGCGCCTTCTTGTTTTGAAGGCTTTGCGAGGCCCTCGTGAGCTCCTCCATCGTGAATGGAGGAGGATCGAGTGCCTCGCGGGCCGCGTAATGAGGCTCCAGCGGGTGGGTGGGGAAAAAAGCATCCACTATGGATCGGACCGTCCCCGCGTCGAGGGGAGCATTCGGTTTGAATGCCCCCAACTTGCGGAGGACGATCTTATACCCTAGTCCCCAAGGGTCCTCGTTGAGGTCCTCTCCCAGCCGCTGCCAGCATCGGCGCTTACTCTTCTGGATGGCCCTACGAAGGTTTTTCTTCGCCGCCTTGTGTTCGGCGGATCTACGGGCTGCATCGGGATCACGCCGGTCAGCTCGTTGAGCCAACCGCCTGAGACGGAGACATGTCCGCCTCAGGTCCGCGATTTCGTCCGTCCACCAATACGCAGGACGGCGCCCCTCCCTGCCTCCTTTCTTCTTCGGCACGGCCTCTCGGCAAGCCCGGTGGATTAGACTCATTGTGGAGTCCACCACCTGAGCAGCCCGCTCGAGATGTGGCAAGTCCTCTGGGATCCCGGCAATGGTTCGCTGGCCGCGTGTGATGGGTAGGGACAGCCTTTCAACGTCCATCCTGCGCCCTGCACGCGCCGGGCCCGCACTGGCGCTATATCCCGCACGCGGAACGTGATATATTGGTGATCGCTAGCTGTGTAGTCCTCGATCACCCGCCAGTCCTGCACTCGTGCAGCCAGGTTTTCTGTCGCCAGGGAGACGTCAATAATCGTCTCCCTGTATCCAGGACGTCGGAAGGTGGACGTCGAGCCGGTGTTTAGGACCACCAGCCCGGCCCTGGACGCGAAGTCCAGGACACGTCCCCCGCGCGAGTCGGGCACAGGCTCGCCCCACTCCAAAGCCTTCGCGTTGAAGTCTCCAGCCACCACCAGATCCCCATCCATGTCGCGGACCGCGTCCTCCAGGGCATCTAACTTGGCCTGGAAGTCCGCTATTGGCTCGTTCGGAGTGAAGTAGCAACTGACGTAAGTGACGTCATTGCTCTTCACCCAAACGAAGCCGGCGCCCGCCCCATGGTCCACGACGCCAAAGCGCCGCAGATCCGGGACCCAGATTGCCGCCGTGCCGAGGGTGTCGCGATACCACGTCGGCTCAGACCCGTCCCGATATTGTTCGCTGACTAGAACAACGTCAGCGTCTTTCTCGAGACGGATCTGAGCCAACAGATCGTGAGCCGTCCTACTCCTTCTTAAGTTGCCCTGGAGGACAACCGCCATTAGCTCTTCTTGGCCTCCCCTAGGGCCTTGCGGAAGACCCCGCACTCACCCGAGCCCGCCAAGTGTCGCCGCGGGCCGGTCTCCCCCGCCACTTCAGGGCAAAGGAAGCACACCGGACTCGCGGTGCAGTCTTTGGCCCTGTGGCCGTCCCCGCCGCACCGGAAGCAGAGCTTGCTCCGGTCCGGTCCCTTGCAGGTTTGACTCTGGTGCCCGTAGCCCAGGCACTTGAAGCACCTGGACACGACCACCCGCCTACGGATCCTTGCGTTGACCCAGCCGACCTTGATTCGGGCAGCCCGCAGCAACTTCGCCGCAGCCATCTCGTCCACTTCTATAATGGCCAAGCACTGGCCGCGGCCATTTGGACGGGTCAGCGCGACCTGGAGGTGGCCATTATAATCCCCCAGATCCCTACTGAGGGCTTCTAAGACCTCCTCCTTGGTCGTGCAGGCGTCAAGCTCCCTGATCTCCAGAGTGGCTCTGGGGACCAGCTGCCTGACGGTGCTCGCCGACCCGACCGCCCCCTTTAGAGCGTCCGAGAAGGCTGCCCGGGTTCCCGGGGTGCACTGCCCGATTTCAAGCAGCACCTCGCCAGACCTTGTCTGCCGGACGGCCCTCACACTCACCCCGTAGCTCTCGGGGTTGACCGCTCTGCGGGCAGTGCTAAGCACTTCCGCGAAGGTCTTCCCCGCTGCGGGTCTGAGCAGGATGGCCTCCGGCTTGGTCTTCCCGGTGGAAGCCGCTGGTCGGCTGAGAGCCGGAACCGGAGTCTGAGCTTTGTTGGCCCGCTCAACTCCAGGGGTCTTCTTTTCCACCGTCTTCCTTCTCTTCTCCTTCCTCTTCTTTCGCTCGCCGTTTTTCGGCTTCGTCTCTCCAGCCTTTTCGCCAGCCCTGGCCGTTTTGCCCTTCCGGACCACCTCGGTCCAGGAGGGTTGCTGGCTCCTCCTTCTTTTTTTTTCTTGTCTCCCCCTCCGGTTGAAGGGGAGGGCTGGAAGCTCCTCTCTTTCCAGCCATCGGTGAGGCCGCCACGCTTACTGTCTCCATCGGAGCAGTTTGCGTGCCCTGCGACCTCGTGGAAGGCTTCCCTGGGGAGAGCCTCCCCCCCGCTAGCGGTGCGACCCCCACGCTCGCCGCCCCAGCCGGAGCAGTTTGCGTGCCGAAGGCCCTTGCCGCCGGTTTCCCCTGAGGCAGACCGCGGCGGGCGTCCGCGCACACCCTCCTGGACGAGTCGAGGTCGTCCAGCGCTTCCTCCAGCGCCGGGAGACCGTCTTTAACTATCCTGGAGATGTTTGGCTGCTTTTTGAGAGCAGCCAACATCTCCTGGACGAGGCCCCTCATATGACGGAACCCCCTCTCCATCCTCTCCTCCGCCGAGGACTCCCGCGACCGTGGCCGATCTACCGGTGTATGCAGCACCGGCGATCGGAGGACTCGCGACCTCCTCGCGAAGGGATTGGCGGGCGTGCCGCTGCTCCCCTCATTCTCCCCCCTGATTTGTCGGTTTTGTAATCCATAGGTGTATGTTCAAAACCGGATTCGGGCACCGGGTTCGCGTTCTCGGACCATAGCCGAGGCAATCGCCAGCATTACGCCTCCCGCTCCCCCGGTACCTATAGGAGGGCCCTCCCCTTCCGACCGTCCTTTCCCCCCTTTGAACAGGCCCCGAATCACCAGCGACCTGCCTCCGAGGGTTCCGTAGGCTTTCCGAGGAACACCCCCCTGCACCTCCCGTCTGACCTAAGGATCAGAGCGGGTGTTCTCCCTAGACCTAGGGTGTGCTACTCCCTAGGGCCACAGCTCCTCGGGGCTACGAGCGCAGCAAAGAGGCGTGTTGGATCCCGAATCCCGCAGGCAGACGTTCACCTCAACCTCCAGCTACGCCCCCTCCCCGGCTCGCTGCATCGTCCGTGCAGGAGGATACACGACCGTCTCTCTGCCAGGTTCGGGCGAGAACTCCGATTGCATAGCGACACCGATGGCTTCGGTGCCCCATATGCGGCAGTAACCGAAATCCAAAGTCAGTTAAAAATGTCATAAAACGTAATAATATAACTTCTTTAATTATTAATGATGTCATTAATCCTAAAGGCTTAATAGGAGAACTGTAATTTATTTGCAGAACAACCATTATGCAGTCTTAAAATTCATAAAATTCCTGCATAAGTGGAAAATTTGTATGAAAATACGCAGAAATCAAGAAAGTAGACTTTACTTCAAATGCAATTTTCTCCGAAGGCCGCAGGTTGCCCCAGCAAATTTTTGTTTTCAACGATGCATAAGGATCTCTACTTTAATTTGATACCAGTGAGAGCGCGGGCAAATGCGGAAAGTTTTTTAAAAGTTAAAAAGAAATACAAATTTTGGGGAAAAATCCCCATTTTTAATTAAAATGCTATTATTAAAAAACTATTTCACTTTTATCATAAGTTTATGGTCTAATAATAGCTTCTCATATTTAGTAAGTGATTTCATTAATAACAATTTACCCTCCCCATACAAATATTTTCAGAATATAACTTTGAAATCATAGAAAATTTGAAAATTTTTTAAAAAATGAGCCCTTCAAATTTTTCTCTGACTTTAGCTATTCGAAACACAGAGAGGGGGGGGTAAAAAAAAAAAAATTATTGCCAGAAGGTAGTACATTTTGTTTACTATGGAATGGCATTAAAATTTTTAAAATCTATGACATGACGAAAATTGATCATTTTTACCCACTGTGGGTGGGTGGGTGGGCGGATGAAGCGAAATATATTTTTTACAGGTGAAGCTAATAAAAGTGTGTTAAAAATAAAAAATAAAAAAATGTCTATTAAAAAACTCTCCTTAGAGATCCCCCTCCCCCCTAAAAAAAAAAAAACCATAAAACCAATTTTATTAAATAGGTCAGAGATATTGATCAGCTGATCAAAGGAATCCAGCGAGCGACTTGTTGGCGCGGGGCTGCGCGGCGTCGAGGGTGGTGCTCGATTTGTGCGGCAAGAAAAGTTGCCTTGCAATGGGCTTGAATTATTTTTGTGCAAATATGTTTTCGTAAAATTTTGTATGAAAACGTTCTCGTAGAGAGTCCAGGGTGGGATTAAAGTGAAGGTCTCTAGATTATCTTTGCAATAAAAGAAAGTTTAAGAAGATGCGTTTTGTATTTTAGTCTTTCTGAGGGAAAGAATTTTTCAGAATTTTTCAGAGGTAGTGTTTGCTTTGGATTTGATTAGCGGGGTTAAAGGAGTGACGAAAAAATGTCTGCTAAAGATCCAAAGGTTGAGAACATGATGAGCTACCCTGTAAAAGTTACATAATCGAAATCGGAGATGAGACGGCTGAGCAATTAGCATGAGAAGTTTGAAAATGAGTATTCCCTGATCGCGCTAAGCACAAAATCACCCGAAAAGGTCGTGTGAGGCATTTTAAGAATTAATTTAGTGGAAGGGTTGGCTTTGGTTTTGCTTTGCGGGGTAACGGGGTCACGAAAAAATATGGGCTAAAGATCTAAAAGTTGAGAACATGATAGGCTATCCTGTAAAAGTTATAGAATGCAAATCGGTGAAGAGTTGGCTGAGCAATTAGCGTGACACATATACAGAGTAATCCAAAGTCAGTTAAAAATGTCATAAAACGTAATAATATAACTTCTTTAATTATTAATTATGTCATTAATCCTAAAGGCTTAATAGGAGAACTGTAATTTATTTGCAGAACAACCATTATGCAGCCTTAAAATTCATAAAATTCCTGCATAAGTGGAAAATTTGTATGAAAATTCGCAGAAATCAAGAAAGTAGACTTTACTTCAAATGCAATTTTCTCCGAAGGCCGCAGGTTGCCCCAGCAAATTTTTGTTTTCAACGATGCATAAGGATCTCTACTTTAATTTGATACCAGTGAGAGCGCGGGCAAATGCGGAAAGTTTTTTAAAAGTTAAAAAGAAATACAAATTTTGGGGAAAAATCCCCATTTTTAATTAAAATGCTATTATTAAAAAACTATTTCACTTTTATCATAAGTTTATGGTCTAATAATAGCTTCTCATATTTAGTAAGTGATTTCATTAATAACAATTTACCCTCCCCATACAAATATTTTCAGAATATAACTTTGAAATCATAGAAAATTTGAAATTTTTTTTAAAAAATGAGCCCTTCAAATTTTTCTCTGACTTTAGCTATTCGAAACACAGAGAGGGGGGAGTAAAAAAAAAAAAAAGTATTGCCAGAAGGTAGTACATTTTGTTTACTATGGAATGGCATTAAAATTTTTAAAATCTATGACATGACGAAAATTGATCATTTTTACCCACTGTGGGTGGATGAAGCGAAATATATTTTTTACAGGTGAAGCTAATAAAAGTGTGTTAAAAATAAAAAATAAAAAAATGTCTATTAAAAAACTCTCCTTAGAGATCCCCCCCCCCTAAAAAAAAAACCATAAAACCGATTTTATTAAATAGGTCAGAGATATTGATCAGCTGATCAAAGGAATCCAGCGAGCGACTTGTTGGCGCGGGGCTGCGCGGCGTCGAGGGTGGTGCTCGATTTGTGCGGCAAGAAAAGTTGCCTTGCAATGGGCTTGAATTATTTTTGTGCAAATATGTTTTCGTAAAATTTTGTATGAAAACGTTCTCGTAGAGAGTCCAGGGTGGGATTAAAGTGAAGGTCTCTAGATTATCTTTGCAATAAAAGAAAGTTTAAGAAGATGCGTTTTGTATTTTAGTCTTTCTGAGGGAAAGAATTTTTCAGAATTTTTCAGAGGTAGTGTTTGCTTTGGATTTGATTAGCGGGGTTAAAGGAGTGACGAAAAAATGTCTGCTAAAGATCCAAAGGTTGAGAACATGATGAGCTACCCTGTAAAAGTTACATAATCGAAATCGGAGATGAGACGGCTGAGCAATTAGCATGAGAAGTTTGAAAATGAGTATTCCCTGATCGCGCTAAGCACAAAATCACCCGAAAAGGTCGTGTGAGGCATTTTAAGAATTAATTTAGTGGAAGGGTTGACTTTGGTTTTGCTTTGCGGGGTAACGGGGTCACGAAAAAATATGGGCTAAAGATCTAAAAGTTGAGAACATGATAGGCTATCCTGTAAAAGTTATAGAATGCAAATCTGTGAAGAGTTGGCTGAGCAATTAGCGTGACACATATACAGAGTAATCCAAAGTCAGTTAAAAATGTCATAAAACGTAATAATATAACTTCTTTAATTATTAATGATGTCATTAATCCTAAAGGCTTAATAGGAGAACTGTAATTTATTTGCAGAACAACCATTATGCAGCCTTAAAATTCATAAAATTCCTGCATAAGTGGAAAATTTGTATGAAAATACGCAGAAATCAAGAAAGTAGACTTTACTTCAAATGCAATTTTCTCCGAAGGCCGCAGGTTGCCCCAGCAAATTTTTGTTTTCAACGATGCATAAGGATCTCTACTTTAATTTGATACCAGTGAGAGCGCGGGCAAATGCGGAAAGTTTTTTAAAAGTTAAAAAGAAATACAAATTTTGGGGAAAAATCCCCATTTTTAATTAAAATGCTATTATTAAAAAACTATTTCACTTTTATCATAAGTTTATGGTCTAATAATAGCTTCTCATATTTAGTAAGTGATTTCATTAATAACAATTTACCCTCCCCATACAAATATTTTCAGAATATAACTTTGAAATCATAGAAAATTTGAAAATTTTTTTAAAAAATGAGCCCTTCAAATTTTTCTCTGACTTTAGCTATTCGAAACACAGAGAGGGGGGGGGTAAAAAAAAAAAAATTATTGCCAGAAGGTAGTACATTTTGTTTACTATGGAATGGCATTAAAATTTTTAAAATCTATGACATGACGAAAATTGATCATTTTTACCCACTGTGGGTGGGTGGGTGGG
The DNA here is from genome assembly GCA_933228815.1 of Machimus atricapillus. Taxonomy (NCBI): domain Eukaryota; kingdom Metazoa; phylum Arthropoda; class Insecta; order Diptera; family Asilidae; genus Machimus; species Machimus atricapillus. The sequence goes on from CAKOGC010000015.1 coordinate 24,320, forward strand.
TGGATGAAGCGAAATATATTTTTTACAGGTGAAGCTAATAAATGTGTGTTAAAAATAAAAAATAAAAAAATGTCTATTAAAAAACTCTCCTTAGAGATCCCCCCCCCCTAAAAAAAAAAAAAACCATAAAACCGATTTTATTAAATAGGTCAGAGATATTGATCAGCTGATCAAAGGAATCCAGCGAGCGACTTGTTGGCGCGGGGCTGCGCGGCGTCGAGGGTGGTGCTCGATTTGTGCGGCAAGAAAAGTTGCCTTGCAATGGGCTTGAATTATTTTTGTGCAAATATGTTTTCGTAAAATTTTGTATGAAAACGTTCTCGTAGAGAGTCCAGGGTGGGATTAAAGTGAAGGTCTCTAGATTATCTTTGCAATAAAAGAAAGTTTAAGAAGATGCGTTTTGTATTTTAGTCTTTCTGAGGGAAAGAATTTTTCAGAATTTTTCAGAGGTAGTGTTTGCTTTGGATTTGATTAGCGGGGTTAAAGGAGTGACGAAAAAATGTCTGCTAAAGATCCAAAGGTTGAGAACATGATGAGCTACCCTGTAAAAGTTACATAATCGAAATCGGAGATGAGACGGCTGAGCAATTAGCATGAGAAATTTGAAAATGAGTATTCCCTGATCGCGCTAAGCACAAAATCACCCGAAAAGGTCGTGTGAGGCATTTTAAGAATTAATTTAGTGGAAGGGTTGGCTTTGGTTTTGCTTTGCGGGGTAACGGGGTCACGAAAAAATATGGGCTAAAGATCTAAAAGTTGAGAACATGATAGGCTATCTTGTAAAAGTTATAGAATGCAAATCGGTGAAGAGTTGGCTGAGCAATTAGCGTGACACATATACAGAGTAATCCAAAGTCAGTTAAAAATGTCATAAAACGTAATAATATAACTTCTTTAATTATTAATGATGTCATTAATCCTAAAGGCTTAATAGGAGAACTGTAATTTATTTGCAGAACAACCATTATGCAGCCTTAAAATTCATAAAATTCCTGCATAAGTGGAAAATTTGTATGAAAATACGCAGAAATCAAGAAAGTAGACTTTACTTCAAATGCAATTTTCTCCGAAGGCCGCAGGTTGCCCAGCAAATTTTTGTTTTCAACGATGCATAAGGATCTCTACTTTAATTTGATACCAGTGAGAGCGCGGGCAAATGCGGAAAGTTTTTTAAAAGTTAAAAAGAAATACAAATTTTGGGGAAAAATCCCCATTTTTAATTAAAATGCTATTATTAAAAAACTATTTCACTTTTATCATAAGTTTATGGTCTAATAATAGCTTCTCATATTTAGTAAGTGATTTCATTAATAACAATTTACCCTCCCCATACAAATATTTTCAGAATATAACTTTGAAATCATAGAAAATTTGAAAATTTTTTTAAAAAATGAGCCCTTCAAATTTTTCTCTGACTTTAGCTATTCGAAACACAGAGAGGGGGGGGTAAAAAAAAAAAAAATTATTGCCAGAAGGTAGTACATTTTGTTTACTATGGAATGGCATTAAAATTTTTAAAATCTATGACATGACGAAAATTGATCATTTTTACCCACTGTGGGTGGGTGGGTGGGCGGATGAAGCGAAATATATTTTTTACAGGTGAAGCTAATAAAAGTGTGTTAAAAATAAAAAATAAAAAAATGTCTATTAAAAAACTCTCCTTAGAGATCCCCCCCCCCCCTAAAAAAAAAAAAAAAAACATAAAACCAATTTTATTAAATAGGTCAGAGATATTGATCAGCTGATCAAAGGAATCCAGCGAGCGACTTGTTGGCGCGGGGCTGCGCGGCGTCGAGGGTGGTGCTCGATTTGTGCGGCAAGAAAAGTTGCCTTGCAATGGGCTTGAATTATTTTTGTGCAAATATGTTTTCGTAAAATTTTGTATGAAAACGTTCTCGTAGAGAGTCCAGGGTGGGATTAAAGTGAAGGTCTCTAGATTATCTTTGCAATAAAAGAAAGTTTAAGAAGATGCGTTTTGTATTTTAGTCTTTCTGAGGGAAAGAATTTTTCAGAATTTTTCAGAGGTAGTGTTTGCTTTGGATTTGATTAGCGGGGTTAAAGGAGTGACGAAAAAATGTCTGCTAAAGATCCAAAGGTTGAGAACATGATGAGCTACCCTGTAAAAGTTACATAATCGAAATCGGAGATGAGACGGCTGAGCAATTAGCATGAGAAATTTGAAAATGAGTATTCCCTGATCGCGCTAAGCACAAAATCACCCGAAAAGGTCGTGTGAGGCATTTTAAGAATTAATTTAGTGGAAGGGTTGGTTTTGGTTTTGCTTTGCGGGGTAACGGGGTCACGAAAAAATATGGGCTAAAGATCTAAAAGTTGAGAACATGATAGGCTATCCTGTAAAAGTTATAGAATGCAAATCGGTGAAGAGTTGGCTGAGCAATTAGCGTGACACATATACAGAGTAATCCAAAGTCAGTTAAAAATGTCATAAAACGTAATAATATAACTTCTTTAATTATTAATGATGTCATTAATCCTAAAGGCTTAATAGGAGAACTGTAATTTATTTGCAGAACAACCATTATGCAGCCTTAAAATTCATAAAATTCCTGTGTAGCGGCACTGCTGCTACGACAACACTGTGGGCAATAAACACTGTATATTGCCTAAGGATCCTACGTCTCAAAAAAACATTATCAATTTTACAAAAAGGACCTAGCAGGCCTTAGAAATTTTGTTTAATAGATTCCCAGATTTTATGTAAAAAACAGATGTCATAAATTAAGTGTCCGGTTTTAAATAATAAAATATCACTATAATTGTCCAACAAAAATAATAAAATATTATCATAAAAACCCACATAATTCTTATGTAATTGCGAACATAAAAATAGGTACTAAGGATACCTAAATTGGTGACCCCGATAACGAACAAACAAGAATTAAAAATAGACGAAGGACGAGGGTAAAATATTTTCATTGCGGACGAAAAAAAAGTGGCAACAGCAACTACCACAACAACAGATAGCAGAGCGAGAACCGGTGGGATCTTCAGAACATTTGCAGCAAGTGAAATGCACAACAATCAAGACATCACCATGCACGACAGCAGCAACATCACGGAAGATTCATCGATTCTGTCGAATCCGGAGGTAGGTGTCGAAGTAATCTCGTCATCGACGAGATTCAAGCTGCCGAAATTTTCGACGGCTTACTCGGCTACTTGGTTTGAGCAGGCGGAACTAGATTTCCTGCTCAACCGCATTAGGAAGAACGAGGACAAGGTCCTCCATGTTTTGGTGGCACTGCCTACCGAAATTATGGCAGTTCTTCCATCCGAGTTTAAAAATCCCGCGAGTTTGAGACCGTACGAGGATTTAAAGAATGCTATTCTTGCCAAGTACGGACTTTCTCCTCAGCAACGGCTAGAACAACTCTTGTCCGAGCAGGATATGGGGGATCAATCCCCCACGGAGTTCTACGCCTCGCTGAAGAGACTCGCGGGAGACGGCATGACATCAGTTATGCTGAAGGACTTGTGGAAACGGCGACTTCCACAGGAAATAGCCTTGGCGATAACTCCCATAGAGGCGCAATGCACCCTCGACAATGTTTTGTCAACAGCAGACAAAATATGGGAGTTATTACCCAAGTCGAGGATTCGGGCTACCGCTATTAACTCTGTATCCAGAGTTGAGCGAACCCGTGGCGGACCACAGGACCGTATAGCCCAACTCGAAACCCAAGTCCTACATCTAACTCGGCGGATTAATAAATTAATCCGCAGCCGGAGCCAAACGCCGGGTAACCGGACAAGGTCGCACTCGCGACCAAAAAAGCAGGCGCAAGCAGGGACCCTCTGCTACTATCACCGAAAATTCGGTGATAAGGCTAAAGCTTGCGTTAATGGCTGCCCGCGTTTCAAAGAACGCAGACAACCGACGCCTACCTCCTCCAAGAAAACGTCAAAAAACTAAAGGTAAGTCCCGAGTCGATACAGTCTAACGTAGACTGCAAAAACGCGGATAAAAGACCGTATGTAAAAGACGACGGAAATAAACTTTATTTCCTCATCGATTCGGGCGCGAACGTCTCATTACTACCCCCTACCTATGCACACACACGTACTACTTCACCGAATCTTCTGCTACGAGCAGCTAACGGTACGACGATTCGTACTTACGGTACCAAAATTCTTGAGCTTGATCTTGGTCTAAGACGGAGATTCGTGCACTGTTTTATTATTGCAAATTGCACAAGCCCTATCTTAGGAGCAGATTTTTTAACAAAATTCAAACTGGCTCTTGATTTCAACAATAATCAGCTGATCGATTCGGAAACTAGTCTTTGGGTAAAAACCCACCTTAAATCTACACCGAGATCAGTTGAAACACAATATATGGTCGACAAGAAGTTTAAGCAGCTACTAACAAAGTATGCAGAGCTTACGAAGCCACCAAACTTCAACTTGCCGATCAAACATAAGGTGCAACATCACATTTTGATACAAGGCCAAGTTCCTTTCACTACAGCTCGGAGGCTTCATCCTGAGAAAATGAAAGTGGCCAAATTAGAGTTCGAACACATGATCGAATTAGGCATTTGTCGACCATCTTCGTCGCCAGCAGCTTCACCACTTCATCTGGTCCCTAAAAAGGACTCACATGATTGGCGACCATGTGGCGATTATCGCCGCTTAAATGCAGTCACGATACCGGATAGATACCCTATCCCACATATCCAAAATTTTTCGCAACACCTACAAGGATGCAAAATTTTTTCAAAAGTGGATTTGGTACGTGCTTACCACAATATTCCGGTAGCACCGGAAGATATCCACAAGACTGCAATTATTACTCCTTTCGGTTTATTCGAATTTACTCGAATGCCATTTGGTTTAAGAAACGCGGCCCAAACATTTCAGAGATTTATGAATGAAGTTACAAGGGAGCTAGACTTTGTTTTTGTTTATTTAGATGATATTCTCATCGCAAGCAAAAACGAAGAAGAACATTTGACCCACTTGGATCAACTTCTTAATAGACTTCAGGATTTTGGATTGACCATTAAATTGGAAAAATGTGTTTTCGGAGTTCCAGAAATCAACTTTCTGAGCCATCGGGTCACTGCCCAAGGCATTCTTCCATCGGAAGACAGAGTTAAGGCTATTTCTGAACTTCCACCTCCAACTTCAGTCAAACAAATCCAAAAATTTCTTGGAATGGTGAATTTTTACCACCGTTTTATTCCAAGACTGGCAGACATTTTAACGCCAATTTACGCACTGTTGAAAGAATTAGTCAACTCAAAGGCACCAAAGAATTCTAAGACAATTCCTTGGTCTGAGCACTGCCAGACAGCCTTTGAAAAGGTTAAAAATGCGATGGCACAAGCAACTTTGCTCAATCATCCGATTGAGAATGCCAAGTACAGCATTTCAACCGATGCGTCAGATTATGCAGTAGGCGCAGTTTTAGCACAGCTAAACAACAATCAGTGGCAACCACTGGCATTCTTTTCGAAGAAACTTTCTTCAGCAGAACAAAAATACTCTGCGTTTGATCGCGAATTATTAGCCATCTACGCAGCAATTAAACATTTTCGTTATGCTGTTGAAGGTCGAGAATTCACTGTATTCACAGACCATAAACCCCTGATTAGGGCAATTCCGTCAAAGACTGATAGATCGCCGAGACAAGCTCGACACCTTGACTACATAGCACAATTTACCAATGATATAAGACACATATCTGGTAAAGACAATGTGGTCGCGGATTATCTTTCACGTCCCCTATCGGCTGACATGGTCAGTGCGATTAAATTCGACCTTCCAACTCTGGAAGAAACACAAAAGGATGATGAAGAACTTAAGGTATTGGTGAAATCGCTTAAAAGCAATTCTAGTTACAAACTAGCCATAACGCCAATACCGTTCACTTCGCACAAAGTCTGGTGTGCTATAGGCTCGCAAATATCACGGCCGTATATCCCGAAGTCTTTGCGAAGATTAGCTTTCGACTCAGAGCATAATCTTTCGCATCCCGGTACTCGAGCAACGCGACATGCGATAACTTCCAAATATTTTTGGCCAAGTATGAATAAAGACTGCAACGAGTGGTCACGTTCATGCTTGGAATGTCAGAGATCTAAAGTGTCCAGACATATCAAATCGCCATTAGAGCAATTTAATCTGCCGAACAGTCGTTTCGAACATATCCATATGGATATTGTGGGACCTCTACCGCCATCGCAAGGATATGCTTATATCCTAACGATCGTTGATCGGTTTACAAGATGGCCTGAAGCATATCCCATTAGAGATATTTCTGCACACACAGTGGCTAAGCGTTTTGTGACAGAATACGTCCCTAGATTCGGAGTACCGCTTGAGATCACAACAGACCAAGGTACACAATTCGAATCAAAACTGTTCACAGAAATAACAAAACTCCTGGGTACTCACCGTATTAGAACCACAGCATACCATCCACAAGCAAACGGGATGGTCGAGAGATTCCACAGGACTCTCAAAGCTGCCCTAAAAGCAAGAGACAACACTTCACATTGGAGTGAAGAATTGCCCTTTGTTTTATTAGGAATTCGAACAGGAGTTAAAGCGGATTTAAGCGGTTCACCCGCAGAATTAGTTTATGGGCAGAATCTCAGGCTACCAAGCGAGATTTCAATCTCTGCTAAGGAAGAAGGTACACAATCTGAGTTTCTTGAACGGTTACGTTCATACGTTCGAAACCTTCGGGCGAGTCAACCGCGGTTACCTACCGCGCAAAAGACTTATGTACCCACATCGCTCGAGAACACTGATTACGTTTTCATCCGGGTAGATCATACACACAAACCTCTTGATCAACCGTACACAGGACCCTATCACGTAATCAAACGACTTCGGAAAAATTATGTCATTGACATAAACGGGACAAACAAGTCGATATCTATCGACCGCCTTAAACCAGCTTGCACTCATACAGGCGACAATCAAACATAGTTTTATTTTTATTTTTTAGGCATAGACCGCTTTGCTGGAGGGGGAGTATGTAGCGGCACTGCTGCTACGACAACACTGTGGGCAATAAACACTGTATATTGCCTAAGGATCCTACGTCTCAAAAAAACATTATCAATTTTACAAAAAGGACCTAGCAGGCCTTAGAAATTTTGTTTAATAGATTCCCAGATTTTATGTAAAAAACAGATGTCATAAATTAAGTGTCCGGTTTTAAATAATAAAATATCACTATAATTGTCCAACAAAAATAATAAAATATTATCATAAAAACCCACATAATTCTTATGTAATTGCGAACATAAAAATAGGTACTAAGGATACCTAAACCTGCATAAGTGGAAAATTTGTATGAAAATACGCAGAAATCAAGAAAGTAGACTTTACTTCAAATGCAATTTTCTCCGAAGGCCGCAGGTTGCCCCAGCAAATTTAATTTGATACCAGTGAGAGCGCGGGCAAATGCGGAAAGTTTTTTAAAAGTTAAAAAGAAATACAAATTTTGGGGAAAAATCCCCATTTTTAATTAAAATGCTATTATTAAAAAACTATTTCACTTTTATCATAAGTTTATGGTCTAATAAGAGCTTCTCATATTTAGTAAGTGATTTCATTAATAACAATTTACCCTCCCCATACAAATATTTTCAGAATATAACTTTGAAATCATAGAAAATTTGAAAATTTTTTTAAAAAATGAGCCCTTCAAATTTTTCTCTGACTTTAGCTATTCGAAACACAGAGAGGGGGGGGTAAAAAAAAAAAATTATTGCCAGAAGGTAGTACATTTCGTTTACTATGGAATGGCATTAAAATTTTTAAAATCTATGACATGACGAAAATTGATCATTTTTACCCACTGTGGGTGGGTGGGTGGGCGGATGAAGCGGAATATATTTTTTACAGGTGAAGCTAATAAAAGTGTGTTAAAAATAAAAAAAAAAAAAAGGCTATTAAAAAACTCTCCTTAGAGATCCCCCCCCCCTAAAAAAAAAAAAACCCATAAAACCAATTTTATTAAATAGGTCAGAGATATTGATCAGCTGATCAAAGGAATCCAGCGAGCGACTTGTTGGCGCGGGGCTGCGCGGCGTCGAGGGTAGTGCTCGATTTGTGCGGCAAGAAAAGTTGCCTTGCAATGGGCTTGAATTATTTTTGTGCAAATATGTTTTCGTAAAATTTTGTATGAAAACGTTCTCGTAGAGAGTCCAGGGTGGGATTAAAGTGAAGGTCTCTAGATTATCTTTGCAATAAAAGAAAGTTTAAGAAGATGCGTTTTGTATTTTAGTCTTTCTGAGGGAAAGAATTTTTCAGAATTTTTCAGAGGTAGTGTTTGCTTTGGATTTGATTAGCGGGGTTAAAGGAGTGACGAAAAAATGTCTGCTAAAGATCCAAAGGTTGAGAACATGATGAGCTACCCTGTAAAAGTTACATAATCGAAATCGGAGATGAGACGGCTGAGCAATTAGCATGAGAAGTTTGAAAATGAGTATTCCCTGATCGCGCTAAGCACAAAATCACCCGAAAAGGTCGTGTGAGGCATTTTAAGAATTAATTTAGTGGAAGGGTTGGCTTTGGTTTTGCTTTGCGGGGTAACGGGGTCACGCAAAAATATGGGCTAAAGATCTAAAAGTTGAGAACATGATAGGCTATCCTGTAAAAGTTATAGAATGCAAATCGGTGAAGAGTTGGCTGAGCAATAAGCGTGACACATATACAGAGTAATCCAAAGTCAGTTAAAAATGTCATAAAACGTAATAATATAACTTCTTTAATTATTAATGATGTCATTAATCCTAAAGGCTTAATAGGAGAACTGTAATTTATTTGCAGAACAACCATTATGCAGCCTTAAAATTCATAAAATTCCTGCATAAGTGGAAAATTTGTATGAAAATACGCAGAAATCAAGAAAGTAGACTTTACTTCAAATGCAATTTTCTCCGAAGGCCGCAGGTTGCCCCAGCAAATTTTTGTTTTCAACGATGCATAAGGATCTCTACTTTAATTTGATACCAGTGAGAGCGCGGGCAAATGCGGAAAGTTTTTTAAAAGTTAAAAAGAAATACAAATTTTGGGGAAAAATCCCCATTTTTAATTAAAATGCTATTATTAAAAAACTATTTCACTTTATCATAAGTTTATGGTCTAATAATAGCTTCTCATATTTAGTAAGTGATTTCATTAATAACAATTTACCCTCCCCATACAAATATTTTCAGAATATAACTTTGAAATCATAGAAAATTTGAAATTTTTTTTAAAAAATGAGCCCTTCAAATTTTTCTCTGACTTTAGTTATTCGAAACACAGAGAGAGGGGGGAATAAAAAAAAATTTATTGCCAGAAGGTAGTACATTTTGTTTACTATGGAATGGCATTACAATTTTTAAAATCTATGACATGACGAAAATTGATCATTTTTACCCACTGTGGGTGGGTGGGTGGGCGGATGAAGCGAAATATATTTTTTACAGGTGAAGCTAATAAAAGTGTGTTAAAAATAAAAAATAAAAAAAAAAACCAATTTTATTAAATAGGTCAGAGATATTGATCAGCTGATCAAAGGAATCCAGCGAGCGACTTGTTGGCGCGGGGCTGCGCGGCGTCGAGGGTGGTGCTCGATTTGTGCGGCAAGAAAAGTTGCCTTGCAATGGACTTGAATTATTTTTGTGCAAATATGTTTTCGTAAAATTTTGTATGAAAACGTTCTCGTAGAGAGTCCAGGGTGGGATTAAAGTGAAGGTCTCTAGATTATCTTTGCAATAAAAGAAAGTTTAAGAAGATGCGTTTTGTATTTTAGTCTTTCTGAGGGAAAGAATTTTTCAGAATTTTTCAGAGGTAGTGTTTGCTTTGGATTTGATTAGCGGGGTTAAAGGAGTGACGAAAAAATGTCTGCTAAAGATCCAAAGGTTGAGAACATGATGAGCTACCCTGTAAAAGTTACATAATCGAAATCGGAGATGAGACGGCTGAGCAATTAGCATGAGAAGTTTGAAAATGAGTATTCCCTGATCGCGCTAAGACCAAAATCACCCGAAAAGGTCGTGTGAGGCATTTTAAGAATTAATTTAGTGGAAGGGTTGGCTTTGGTTTTGCTTTGCGGGGTAACGGGGTCACGAAAAAATATGGGCTAAAGATCTAAAAGTTGAGAACATGATAGGCTATCCTGTAAAAGTTATAGAATGCAAATCGGTGAAGAGTTGGCTGAGCAATAAGCGAAACACATATACAGAGTAATCCAAAGTCAGTTAAAAATGTCATAAAACGTAATAATATAACTTCTTTAATTATTAATGATGTCATTAATCCTAAAGGCTTAATAGGAGAACTGTAATTTATTTGCAGAACAACCATTATGCAGCCTTAAAATTCATAAAATTCCTCCATAAGTGGAAAATTTGTATGAAAATACGCAGAAATCAAGAAAGTAGACTTTACTTCAAATGCAATTTTCTCCGAAGGCCGCAGGTTGCCCCAGCAAATTTTTGTTTTCAACGATGCATAAGGATCTCTACTTAAATTTGATACCAGTGAGAGCGCGGGCAAATGCGGAAAGTTTTTTAAAAGTTAAAAAGAAATACAAATTTTGGGGAAAAATCCCCATTTTTAATTAAAATGCTATTATTAAAAAACTATTTCACTTTTATCATAAGTTTATGGTCTAATAATAGCTTCTCATATTTAGTAAGTGATTTCATTAATAACAATTTACCCTCCCCATACAAATATTTTCAGAATATAACTTTGAAATCATAGAAAATTTGAAATTTTTTTAAAAAATGAGCCCTTCAAATATTTCTCTGACTTTAGCTATTCGAAACACAGAGAGGGGGGGGGTAAAAAAAAAAAAAAATTATTGCCAGAAGGTAGTACATTTTGTTTACTATGGAATGGCATTAAAATTTTTAAAATCTATGACATGACGAAAATTGATCATTTTTACCCACTGTGGGTGGGTGGGTGGGCGGATGAAGCGAAATATATTTTTTACAGGTGAAGCTAATAAAAGTGTGTTAAAAATAAAAAATAAAAAAATGTCTATTAAAAAACTCTCCTTAGAGATCCCCCCCCCCCCCGAAAAAAAAAAAAACCATAAAACCAATTTTATTAAATAGGTCAGAGATATTGATCAGCTGATCAAAGGAATCCAGCGAGCGACTTGTTGGCGCGGGGCTGCGCGGCGTCGAGGGTGGTGCTCGATTTGTGCGGCAAGAAAAGTTGCCTTGCAATGGGCTTGAATTATTTTTGTGCAAATATGTTTTCGTAAAATTTTGTATGAAAACGTTCTCGTAGAGAGTCCAGGGTGGGATTAAAGTGAAGGTCTCTAGATTATCTTTGCAATAAAAGAAAGTTTAAGAAGATGCGTTTTGTATTTTAGTCTTTCTGAGGGAAAGAATTTTTCAGAATTTTTCAGAGGTAGTGTTTGCTTTGGATTTGATTAGCGGGGTTAAAGGAGTGACGAAAAAATGTCTGCTAAAGATCCAAAGGTTGAGAACATGATGAGCTACCCTGTAAAAGTTACATAATCGAAATCGGAGATGAGACGGCTGAGCAATTAGCATGAGAAGTTTGAAAATGAGTATTCCCTGATCGCGCTAAGCACAAAATCACCCGAAAAGGTCGTGTGAGGCATTTTAAGAATTAATTTAGTGGAAGGGTTGGCTTTGGTTTTGCTTTGCGGGGTAACGGGGTTACGAAAAAATATGGGCTAAAGATCTAAAAGTTGAGAACATGATAGGCTATCCTGTAAAAGTTATAGAATGCAAATCGGTGAAGAGTTGGCTGAGCAATTAGCGTGACACATATACAGAGTAATCCAAAGTCAGTTAAAAATGTCATAAAACGTAATAATATAACTTCTTTAATTATTAATGATGTCATTAATCCTAAAGGCTTAATAGGAGAACTGTAATTTATTTGCAGAACAACCATTATGCAGCCTTAAAATTCATAAAATTCCTCCATAAGTGGAAAATTTGTATGAAAATACGCAGAAATCAAGAAAGTAGACTTTACTTCAAATGCAATTTTCTCCGAAGGCCGCAGGTTGCCCCAGCAAATTTTTGTTTTCAACGATGCATAAGGATCTCTACTTAAATTTGATACCAGTGAGAGCGCGGGCAAATGCGGAAAGTTTTTTAAAAGTTAAAAAGAAATACAAATTTTGGGGAAAAATCCCCATTTTTAATTAAAATGCTATTATTAAAAAACTATTTCACTTTTATCATAAGTTTATGGTCTAATAATAGCTTCTCATATTTAGTAAGTGATTTCATTAATAACAATTTACCCTCCCCATACAAATATTTTCAGAATATAACTTTGAAATCATAGAAAATTTGAAATTTTTTTAAAAAATGAGCCCTTCAAATATTTCTCTGACTTTAGCTATTCGAAACACAGAGAGGGGGGGGTAAAAAAAAAAAAATTATTTCCAGAAGGTAGTACATTTTGTTTACTATGGAATGGCATTAAAATTTTTAAAATCTATGACATGACGAAAATTGATCATTTTTACCCACTGTGGGTGGGTGGGTGGGCGGATGAAGCGAAATATATTTTTTACAGGTGAAGCTAATAAAAGTGTGTTAAAAATAAAAAATAAAAAAATGTCTATTAAAAAACTCTCCTTAGAGATCCCCCCCCCCCCCCGAAAAAAAAAAAAACCATAAAACCAATTTTATTAAATAGGTCAGAGATATTGATCAGCTGATCAAAGGAATCCAGCGAGCGACTTGTTGGCGCGGGGCTGCGCGGCGTCGAGGGTGGTGCTCGATTTGTGCGGCAAGAAAAGTTGCCTTGCAATGGGCTTGAATTATTTTTGTGCAAATATGTTTTCGTAAAATTTTGTATGAAAACGTTCTCGTAGAGAGTCCAGGGTGGGATTAAAGTGAAGGTCTCTAGATTATCTTTGCAATAAAAGAAAGTTTAAGAAGATGCGTTTTGTATTTTAGTCTTTCTGAGGGAAAGAATTTTTCAGAATTTTTCAGAGGTAGTGTTTGCTTTGGATTTGATTAGCGGGGTTAAAGGAGTGACGAAAAAATGTCTGCTAAAGATCCAAAGGTTGAGAACATGATGAGCTACCCTGTAAAAGTTACATAATCGAAATCGGAGATGAGACGGCTGAGCAATTAGCATGAGAAGTTTGAAAATGAGTATTCCCTGATCGCGCTAAGCACAAAATCACCCGAAAAGGTCGTGTGAGGCATTTTAAGAATTAATTTAGTGGAAGGGTTGGCTTTGGTTTTGCTTTGCGGGGTAACGGGGTTACGAAAAAATATGGGCTAAAGATCTAAAAGTTGAGAACATGATAGGCTATCCTGTAAAAGTTATAGAATGCAAATCGGTGAAGAGTTGGCTGAGCAATTAGCGTGACACATATACAGAGTAATCCAAAGTCAGTTAAAAATGTCATAAAACGTAATAATATAACTTCTTTAATTATTAATGATGTCATTAATCCTAAAGGCTTAATAGGAGAACTGTAATTTATTTGCAGAACAACCATTATGCAGCCTTAAAATTCATAAAATTCCTGCATAAGTGGAAAATTTGTATGAAAATACGCAGAAATCAAGAAAGTAGACTTTACTTCAAATGCAATTTTCTCCGAAGGCCGCAGGTTGCCCCAGCAAATTTTTGTTTTCAACGATGCATAAGGATCTCTACTTTAATTTGATACCAGTGAGAGCGCGGGCAAATGCGGAAAGTTTTTTAAAAGTTAAAAAGAAATACAAATTTTGGGGAAAATTCCCCATTTTTAATTAAAATGCTATTATTAAAAAACTATTTCACTTTTATCATAAGTTTATGGTCTAATAATAGCTTCTCATATTTAGTAAGTGATTTCATTAATAACAATTTACCCGCCCCATACAAATATTTTCAGAATATAACTTTGAAATCATAGAAAATTTGAAATTTTTTTTAAAAAATGAGCCCTTCAAATTTTTCTCTGACTTTAGCTATTCGAAACACAGAGAGGGGGGGGGGGGGTAAAAAAAAAAAATTATTGCCAGAAGGTAGTACATTTTGTTTACTATGGAATGGCATTAAAATTTTTAAAATCTATGACATGACGAAAATTGATCATTTTTACCCACTGTGGGTGGGTGGGTGGGCGGATGAAGCGAAATATATTTTTTACAGGTGAAGCTAATAAAAGTGTGTTAAAAATAAAAAATAAAAAAATGTCTATTAAAAAACTCTCCTTAGAGATCCCCCCCCCCCCCCTAAAAAAAAAAAAAACCATAAAACAAATTTTATTAAATAGGTCAGAGATATTGATCAGCTGATCAAAGGAATCCAGCGAGCGACTTGTTGGCGCGGGGCTGCGCGGCGTCGAGGGTGGTGCTCGATTTGTGCGGCAAGAAAAGTTGCCTTGCAATGGGCTTGAATTATTTTTGTGCAAATATGTTTTCGTAAAATTTTGTATGAAAACGTTCTCGTAGAGAGTCCAGGGTGGGATTAAAGTGAAGGTCTCTAGATTATCTTTGCAATAAAAGAAAGTTTAAGAAGATGCGTTTTGTATTTTAGTCTTTCTGAGGGAAAGAATTTTTCAGAATTTTTCAGAGGTAGTGTTTGCTTTGGATTTGATTAGCGGGGTTAAAGGAGTGACGAAAAAATGTCTGCTAAAGATCCAAAGGTTGAGAACATGATGAGCTACCCTGTAAAAGTTACATAATCGAAATCGGAGATGAGACGGCTGAGCAATTAGCATGAGAAGTTTGAAAATGAGTATTCCCTGATCGCGCTAAGCACAAAATCACCCGAAAAGGTCGTGTGAGGCATTTTAAGAATTAATTTAGTGGAAGGGTTGGCTTTGGTTTTGCTTTGCGGGGTAACGGGGTTACGAAAAAATATGGGCTAAAGATCTAAAAGTTGAGAACATGATAGGCTATCCTGTAAAAGTTATAGAATGCAAATCGGTGAAGAGTTGGCTGAGCAATTAGCGTGACACATATACAGAGTAATCCAAAGTCAGTTAAAAATGTCATAAAACGTAATAATATAACTTCTTTAATTATTAATGATGTCATTAATCCTAAAGGCTTAATAGGAGAACTGTAATTTATTTGCAGAACAACCATTATGCAGCCTTAAAATTCATAAAATTCCTGCATAAGTGGAAAATTTGTATGAAAATACGCAGAAATCAAGAAAGTAGACTTTACTTCAAATGCAATTTTCTCCGAAGGCCGCAGGTTGCCCCAGCAAATTTTTGTTTTCAACGATGCATAAGGATCTCTACTTTAATTTGATACCAGTGAGAGCGCGGGCAAATGCGGAAAGTTTTTTAAAAGTTAAAAAGAAATACAAATTTTGGGGAAAAATCCCCATTTTTAATTAAAATGCTATTATTAAAAAACTATTTCACTTTTATCATAAGTTTATGGTCTAATAATAGCTTCTCATATTTAGTAAGTGATTTCATTAATAACAATTTACCCTCCCCATACAAATATTTTCAGAATATAACTTTGAAATCATAGAAAATTTGAAATTTTTTTTAAAAAATGAGCCCTTCAAATTTTTCTCTGACTTTAGCTATTCGAAACACAGAGAGGGGGGGGGGGGGGTAAAAAAAAAAAAAATTATTGCCAGAAGGTAGTACATTTTGTTTACTATGGAATGGCATTAAAATTTTTAAAATCTATGACATGACGAAAATTGATCATTTTTACCCACTGTGGGTGGGTGGGTGGGCGGATGAAGCGAAATATATTTTTTACAGGTGAAGCTAATAAAAGTGTGTTAAAAATAAAAAATAAAAAAATGTCTATTAAAAAACTCTCCTTAGAGATCCCCCCCCCCCCCCCCCGAAAAAAAAAAACCATAAAACCAATTTTATTAAATAGGTCAGAGATATTGATCAGCTGATCAAAGGAATCCAGCGAGCGACTTGTTGGCGCGGGGCTGCGCGGCGTCGAGGGTGGTGCTCGATTTGTGCGGCAAGAAAAGTTGCCTTGCTGGCTTGAATTATTTTTGTGC
This sequence comes from Machimus atricapillus, assembly GCA_933228815.1. Classification (NCBI taxonomy): domain Eukaryota; kingdom Metazoa; phylum Arthropoda; class Insecta; order Diptera; family Asilidae; genus Machimus; species Machimus atricapillus. The sequence goes on from CAKOGC010000015.1 coordinate 40,295, forward strand.
AAATATGTTTTCGTAAAATTTTGTATGAAAACGTTCTCGTAGAGAGTCCAGGGTGGGATTAAAGTGAAGGTCTCTAGATTATCTTTGCAATAAAAGAAAGTTTAAGAAGATGCGTTTTGTATTTTAGTCTTTCTGAGGGAAAGAATTTTTCAGAATTTTTCAGAGGTAGTGTTTGCTTTGGATTTGATTAGCGGGGTTAAAGGAGTGACGAAAAAATGTCTGCTAAAGATCCAAAGGTTGAGAACATGATGAGCTACCCTGTAAAAGTTACATAATCGAAATCGGAGATGAGACGGCTGAGCAATTAGCATGAGAAGTTTGAAAATGAGTATTCCCTGATCGCGCTAAGCACAAAATCACCCGAAAAGGTCGTGTGAGGCATTTTAAGAATTAATTTAGTGGAAGGGTTCGCTTTGGTTTTGCTTTGCGGGGTAACGGGGTCACGAAAAAATATGGGCTAAAGATCTAAAAGTTGAGAACATGATAGGCTATCCTGTAAAAGTTATAGAATGCAAATCGGTGAAGAGTTGGCTGAGCAATTAGCGTGACACATATACAGAGTAATCCAAAGTCAGTTAAAAATGTCATAAAACGTAATAATATAACTTCTTTAATTATTAATGATGTCATTAATCCTAAAGGCTTAATAGGAGAACTGTAATTTATTTGCAGAACAACCATTATGCAGCCTTAAAATTCATAAAATTCCTGCATAAGTGGAAAATTTGTATGAAAATACGCAGAAATCAAGAAAGTAGACTTTACTTCAAATGCAATTTTCTCCGAAGGCCGCAGGTTGCCCCAGCAAATTTTTGTTTTCAACGATGCATAAGGATCTCTACTTTAATTTGATACCAGTGAGAGCGCGGGCAAATGCGGAAAGTTTTTGAAAAGTTAAAAAGAAATACAAATTTTGGGGAAAAATCCCCATTTTTAATTAAAATGCTATTATTAAAAAACTATTTCACTTTTATCATAAGTTTATGGTCTAATAATAGCTTCTCATATTTAGTAAGTGATTTCATTAATAACAATTTACCCTCCCCATACAAATATTTTCAGAATATAACTTTGAAATCATAGAAAATTTGAAATTTTTTTAAAAAATGAGCCCTTCAAATTTTTCTCTGACTTTAGCTATTCGAAACACAGAGAGGGGGGGGGCGTAAAAAAAAAAAAATTATTGCCAGAAGGTAGTACATTTTGTTTACTATGGAATGGCATTAAAATTTTTAAAATCTATGACATGACGAAAATTGATCATTTTTACCCACTGTGGGTGGGTGGGTGGTCGGATGAAGCGAAATATATTTTTTACAGGTGAAGCTAATAAAAGTGTGTTAAAAATAAAAAATAAAAAAATGTCAATTAAAAAACTCTCCTTAGAGATCCCCCCCCCCTAAAAAAAAAAAAACCATAAAACCAATTTTATTAAATAGGTCAGAGATATTGATCAGCTGATCAAAGGCATCCAGCGAGCGACTTGTTGGCGCGGGGCTGCGCGGCGTCGAGGGTGGTGCTCGATTTGTGCGGCAAGAAAAGTTGCCTTGCAATGGGCTTGAATTATTTTTGTGCAAATATGTTTTCGTAAAATTTTGTATGAAAACGCTCTCGTAGAGAGTCCAGGGTGGGATTAAAGTGAAGGTCTCTAGATTATCTTTGCAATAAAAGAAAGTTTAAGAAGATGCGTTTTGTATTTTAGTCTTTCTGAGGGAAAGAATTTTTCAGAATTTTTCAGAGGTAGTGTTTGCTTTGGATTTGATTAGCGGGGTTAAAGGAGTGACGAAAAAATGTCTGCTAAAGATCCAAAGGTTGAGAACATGATGAGCTACCCTGTAAAAGTTACATAATCGAAATCGGAGATGAGACGGCTGAGCAATTAGCATGAGAAGTTTGAAAATGAGTATTCCCTGATCGCGCTAAGACCAAAATCACCCGAAAAGGTCGTGTGAGGCATTTTAAGAATTAATTTAGTGGAAGGGTTGGCTTTGGTTTTGCTTTGCGGGGTAACGGGGTCACGAAAAAATATGGGCTAAAGATCTAAAAGTTGAGAACATGATAGGCTATCCTGTAAAAGTTATAGAATGCAAATCGGTGAAGAGTTGGCTGAGCAATAAGCGAAACACATATACAGAGTAATCCAAAGTCAGTTAAAAATGTCATAAAACGTAATAATATAACTTCTTTAATTATTAATGATGTCATTAATCCTAAAGGCTTAATAGGAGAACTGTAATTTATTTGCAGAACAACCATTATGCAGCCTTAAAATTCATAAAATTCCTCCATAAGTGGAAAATTTGTATGAAAATACGCAGAAATCAAGAAAGTAGACTTTACTTCAAATGCAATTTTCTCCGAAGGCCGCAGGTTGCCCCAGCAAATTTTTGTTTTCAACGATGCATAAGGATCTCTACTTAAATTTGATACCAGTGAGAGCGCGGGCAAATGCGGAAAGTTTTTTAAAAGTTAAAAAGAAATACAAATTTTGGGGAAAAATCCCCATTTTTAATTAAAATGCTATTATTAAAAAACTATTTCACTTTTATCATAAGTTTATGGTCTAATAATAGCTTCTCATATTTAGTAAGTGATTTCATTAATAACAATTTACCCTCCCCATACAAATATTTTCAGAATATAACTTTGAAATCATAGAAAATTTGAAATTTTTTTAAAAAATGAGCCCTTCAAATATTTCTCTGACTTTAGCTATTCGAAACACAGAGAGGGGGGGGTAAAAAAAAAAAAAATTATTGCCAGAAGGTAGTACATTTTGTTTACTATGGAATGGCATTAAAATTTTTAAAATCTATGACATGACGAAAATTGATCATTTTTACTCACTGTGGGTGGGTGGGTGGGCGGATGAAGCGAAATATATTTTTTACAGGTGAAGCTAATAAAAGTGTGTTAAAAATAAAAAATAAAAAAATGTCTATTAAAAAACTCTCCTTAGAGATCCCCCCCCCCCCCCGAAAAAAAAAAAAAACCATAAAACCAATTTTATTAAATAGGTCAGAGATATTGATCAGCTGATCAAAGGAATCCAGCGAGCGACTTGTTGGCGCGGGGCTGCGCGGCGTCGAGGGTGGTGCTCGATTTGTGCGGCAAGAAAAGTTGCCTTGCAATGGGCTTGAATTATTTTTGTGCAAATATGTTTTCGTAAAATTTTGTATGAAAACGTTCTCGTAGAGAGTCCAGGGTGGGATTAAAGTGAAGGTCTCTAGATTATCTTTGCAATAAAAGAAAGTTTAAGAAGATGCGTTTTGTATTTTAGTCTTTCTGAGGGAAAGAATTTTTCAGAATTTTTCAGAGGTAGTGTTTGCTTTGGATTTGATTAGCGGGGTTAAAGGAGTGACGAAAAAATGTCTGCTAAAGATCCAAAGGTTGAGAACATGATGAGCTACCCTGTAAAAGTTACATAATCGAAATCGGAGATGAGACGGCTGAGCAATTAGCATGAGAAGTTTGAAAATGAGTATTCCCTGATCGCGCTAAGCACAAAATCACCCGAAAAGGTCGTGTGAGGCATTTTAAGAATTAATTTAGTGGAAGGGTTGGCTTTGGTTTTGCTTTGCGGGGTAACGGGGTTACGAAAAAATATGGGCTAAAGATCTAAAAGTTGAGAACATGATAGGCTATCCTGTAAAAGTTATAGAATGCAAATCGGTGAAGAGTTGGCTGAGCAATTAGCGTGACACATATACAGAGTAATCCAAAGTCAGTTAAAAATGTCATAAAACGTAATAATATAACTTCTTTAATTATTAATGATGTCATTAATCCTAAAGGCTTAATAGGAGAACTGTAATTTATTTGCAGAACAACCATTATGCAGCCTTAAAATTCATAAAATTCCTGCATAAGTGGAAAATTTGTATGAAAATACGCAGAAATCAAGAAAGTAGACTTTACTTCAAATGCAATTTTCTCCGAAGGCCGCAGGTTGCCCCAGCAAATTTTTGTTTTCAACGATGCATAAGGATCTCTACTTTAATTTGATACCAGTGAGAGCGCGGGCAAATGCGGAAAGTTTTTTAAAAGTTAAAAAGAAATACAAATTTTGGGGAAAAATCCCCATTTTTAATTAAAATGCTATTATTAAAAAACTATTTCACTTTTATCATAAGTTTATGGTCTAATAATAGCTTCTCATATTTAGCAAGTGATTTCATTAATAACAATTTACCCTCCCCATACAAATATTTTCAGAATATAACTTTGAAATCATAGAAAATTTGAAAATTTTTTTAAAAATGAGCCCTTCAAATTTTTCTCTGACTTTAGCTATTCGAAACACAGAGAGGGGGGGGTAAAAAAAAAAAAATTATTTCCAGAAGGTAGTACATTTTGTTTACTATGGAATGGCATTAAAATGTTTAAAATCTATGACATGACGAAAATTGATCATTTTTACCCACTGTGGGTGGGTGGGTGGGCGGATGAAGCGAAATATATTTTTTACAGGTGAAGCTAATAAAAGTGTTAAAAATAAAAAATAAAAAAATGTCTATTAAAAAACTCTCCTTAGAGATCCCCCCCCTCCCTAAAAAAAAAAAAAAACCATAAAACCAATTTTATTAAATAGGTCAGAGATATTGATCAGCTGATCAAAGGAATCCAGCGAGCGACTTGATGGCGCGGGGCTGCGCGGCGTCGAGGGTGGTGCTCGATTTGTGCGGAAAGAAAAGTTGCCTTGCAATGGGCTTGAATTATTTTTGTGCAAATATGTTTTCGTAAAATTTTGTATGAAAACGTTCTCGTAGAGAGTCCAGGGTGGGATTAAAGTGAAGGTCTCTAGATTATCTTTGCAATAAAAGAAAGTTTAAGAAGATGCGTTTTGTATTTTAGTCTTTCTGAGGGAAAGAATTTTTCAGAATTTTTCAGAGGTAGTGTTTGCTTTGGATTTGATTAGCGGGGTTAAAGGAGTGACGAAAAAATGTCTGCTAAAGATCCAAAGGTTGAGAACATGATGAGCTACCCTGTAAAAGTTACATAATCGAAATCGGAGATGAGACGGCTGAGCAATTAGCATGAGAAGTTTGAAAATGAGTATTCCCTGATCGCGCTAAGCACAAAATCACCCGAAAAGGTCGTGTGAGGCATTTTAAGAATTAATTTAGTGGAAGGGTTGGCTTTGGTTTTGCTTTGCGGGGTAACGGGGTCACGAAAAAATATGGGCTAAAGATCTAAAAGTTGAGAACATGATAGGCTATCCTGTAAAAGTTATAGAATGCAAATCGGTGAAGAGTTGGCTGAGCAATTAGCGTGACACATATACAGAGTAATCCAAAGTCAGTTAAAAATGTCATAAAACGTAATAATATAACTTCTTTAATTATTAATGATGTCATTAATCCTAAAGGCTTAATAGGAGAACTGTAATTTATTTGCAGAACAACCATTATGCAGCCTTAAAATTCATAAAATTCCTGCATAAGTGGAAAATTTGTATGAAAATACGCAGAAATCAAGAAAGTAGACTTTACTTCAAATGCAATTTTCTCCGAAGGCCGCAGGTTGCCCCAGCAAATTTTTGTTTTCAACGATGCATAAGGATCTCTACTTTAATTTGATACCAGTGAGAGCGCGGGCAAATGCGGAAAGTTTTTTAAAAGTTAAAAAGAAATACAAATTTTGGGGAAAAATCCCCATTTTTAATTAAAATGCTATTATTAAAAAACTATTTCACTTTTATCATAAGTTTATGGTCTAATAATAGCTTCTCATATTTAGCAAGTGATTTCATTAATAACAATTTACCCTCCCCATACAAATATTTTCAGAATATAACTTTGAAATCATAGAAAATTTGAAAATTTTTTTAAAAAATGAGCCCTTCAAATTTTTCTCTGACTTTAGCTATTCGAAACACAGAGAGGGGGGGGTAAAAAAAAAAAATTATTTCCAGAAGGTAGTACATTTTGTTTACTATGGAATGGCATTAAAATGTTTAAAATCTATGACATGACGAAAATTGATCATTTTTACCCACTGTGGGTGGGTGGGTGGGCGGATGAAGCGAAATATATTTTTTACAGGTGAAGCTAATAAAAGTGTTAAAAATAAAAAATAAAAAAATGTCTATTAAAAAACTCTCCTTAGAGATCCCCCCCCTCCCTAAAAAAAAAAAAAAACCATAAAACCAATTTTATTAAATAGGTCAGAGATATTGATCAGCTGATCAAAGGAATCCAGCGAGCGACTTGATGGCGCGGGGCTGCGCGGCGTCGAGGGTGGTGCTCGATTTGTGCGGAAAGAAAAGTTGCCTTGCAATGGGCTTGAATTATTTTTGTGCAAATATGTTTTCGTAAAATTTTGTATGAAAACGTTCTCGTAGAGAGTCCAGGGTGGGATTAAAGTGAAGGTCTCTAGATTATCTTTGCAATAAAAGAAAGTTTAAGAAGATGCGTTTTGTATTTTAGTCTTTCTGAGGGAAAGAATTTTTCAGAATTTTTCAGAGGTAGTGTTTGCTTTGGATTTGATTAGCGGGGTTAAAGGAGTGACGAAAAAATGTCTGCTAAAGATCCAAAGGTTGAGAACATGATGAGCTACCCTGTAAAAGTTACATAATCGAAATCGGAGATGAGACGGCTGAGCAATTAGCATGAGAAGTTTGAAAATGAGTATTCCCTGATCGCGCTAAGCACAAAATCACCCGAAAAGGTCGTGTGAGGCATTTTAAGAATTAATTTAGTGGAAGGGTTGGCTTTGGTTTTGCTTTGCGGGGTAACGGGGTCACGAAAAAATATGGGCTAAAGATCTAAAAGTTGAGAACATGATAGGCTATCCTGTAAAAGTTATAGAATGCAAATCGGTGAAGAGTTGGCTGAGCAATTAGCGTGACACATATACAGAGTAATCCAAAGTCAGTTAAAAATGTCATAAAACGTAATAATATAACTTCTTTAATTATTAATGATGTCATTAATCCTAAAGGCTTAATAGGAGAACTGTAATTTATTTGCAGAACAACCATTATGCAGCCTTAAAATTCATAAAATTCCTGCATAAGTGGAAAATTTGTATGAAAATACGCAGAAATCAAGAAAGTAGACTTTACTTCAAATGCAATTTTCTCCGAAGGCCGCAGGTTGCCCCAGCAAATTTTTGTTTTCAACGATGCATAAGGATCTCTACTTTAATTTGATACCAGTGAGAGCGCGGGCAAATGCGGAAAGTTTTTTAAAAGTTAAAAAGAAATACAAATTTTGGGGAAAATTCCCCATTTTTAATTAAAATGCTATTATTAAAAAACTATTTCACTTTTATCATAAGTTTATGGTCTAATAATAGCTTCTCATATTTAGTAAGTGATTTCATTAATAACAATTTACCCGCCCCATACAAATATTTTCAGAATATAACTTTGAAATCATAGAAAATTTGAAATTTTTTTTAAAAAATGAGCCCTTCAAATTTTTCTCTGACTTTAGCTATTCGAAACACAGAGAGGGGGGGGGGTAAAAAAAAAAAATTATTGCCAGAAGGTAGTACATTTTGTTTACTATGGAATGGCATTAAAATTTTTAAAATCTATGACATGACGAAAATTGATCATTTTTACCCACTGTGGGTGGGTGGGTGGGCGGATGAAGCGAAATATATTTTTTACAGGTGAAGCTAATAAAAGTGTGTTAAAAATAAAAAATAAAAAAATGTCTATTAAAAAACTCTCCTTAGAGATCCCCCCCCCCCCTAAAAAAAAAAAAACCATAAAACCAATTTTATTAAATAGGTCAGAGATATTGATCAGCTGATCAAAGGAATCCAGCGAGCGACTTGTTGGCGCGGGGCTGCGCGGCGTCGAGGGTGGTGCTCGATTTGTGCGGCAAGAAAAGTTGCCTTGCAATGGGCTTGAATTATTTTTGTGCAAATATGTTTTCGTAAAATTTTGTATGAAAACGTTCTCGTAGAGAGTCCAGGGTGGGATTAAAGTGAAGGTCTCTAGATTATCTTTGCAATAAAAGAAAGTTTAAGAAGATGCGTTTTGTATTTTAGTCTTTCTGAGGGAAAGAATTTTTCAGAATTTTTCAGAGGTAGTGTTTGCTTTGGATTTGATTAGCGGGGTTAAAGGAGTGACGAAAAAATGTCTGCTAAAGATCCAAAGGTTGAGAACATGATGAGCTACCCTGTAAAAGTTACATAATCGAAATCGGAGATGAGACGGCTGAGCAATTAGCATGAGAAGTTTGAAAATGAGTATTCCCTGATCGCGCTAAGCACAAAATCACCCGAAAAGGTCGTGTGAGGCATTTTAAGAATTAATTTAGTGGAAGGGTTGGCTTTGGTTTTGCTTTGCGGGGTAACGGGGTTACGAAAAAATATGGGCTAAAGATCTAAAAGTTGAGAACATGATAGGCTATCCTGTAAAAGTTATAGAATGCAAATCGGTGAAGAGTTGGCTGAGCAATTAGCGTGACACATATACAGAGTAATCCAAAGTCAGTTAAAAATGTCATAAAACGTAATAATATAACTTCTTTAATTATTAATGATGTCATTAATCCTAAAGGCTTAATAGGAGAACTGTAATTTATTTGCAGAACAACCATTATGCAGCCTTAAAATTCATAAAATTCCTGCATAAGTGGAAAATTTGTATGAAAATACGCAGAAATCAAGAAAGTAGACTTTACTTCAAATGCAATTTTCTCCGAAGGCCGCAGGTTGCCCCAGCAAATTTTTGTTTTCAACGATGCATAAGGATCTCTACTTTAATTTGATACCAGTGAGAGCGCGGGCAAATGCGGAAAGTTTTTTAAAAGTTAAAAAGAAATACAAATTTTGGGGAAAAATCCCCATTTTTAATTAAAATGCTATTATTAAAAAACTATTTCACTTTTATCATAAGTTTATGGTCTAATAATAGCTTCTCATATTTAGCAAGTGATTTCATTAATAACAATTTACCCTCCCCATACAAATATTTTCAGAATATAACTTTGAAATCATAGAAAATTTGAAAATTTTTTTAAAAAATGAGCCCTTCAAATTTTTCTCTGACTTTAGCTATTCGAAACACAGAGAGGGGGGGGTAAAAAAAAAAAAATTATTTCCAGAAGGTAGTACATTTTGTTTACTATGGAATGGCATTAAAATGTTTAAAATCTATGACATGACGAAAATTGATCATTTTTACCCACTGTGGGTGGGTGGGTGGGCGGATGAAGCGAAATATATTTTTTACAGGTGAAGCTAATAAAAGTGTTAAAAATAAAAAATAAAAAAATGTCTATTAAAAAACTCTCCTTAGAGATCCCCCCCCTCCCTAAAAAAAAAAAAAAACCATAAAACCAATTTTATTAAATAGGTCAGAGATATTGATCAGCTGATCAAAGGAATCCAGCGAGCGACTTGTTGGCGCGGGGCTGCGCGGCGTCGAGGGTGGTGCTCGATTTGTGCGGAAAGAAAAGTTGCCTTGCAATGGGCTTGAATTATTTTTGTGCAAATATGTTTTCGTAAAATTTTGTATGAAAACGTTCTCGTAGAGAGTCCAGGGTGGGATTAAAGTGAAGGTCTCTAGATTATCTTTGCAATAAAAGAAAGTTTAAGAAGATGCGTTTTGTATTTTAGTCTTTCTGAGGGAAAGAATTTTTCAGAATTTTTCAGAGGTAGTGTTTGCTTTGGATTTGATTAGCGGGGTTAAAGGAGTGACGAAAAAATGTCTGCTAAAGATCCAAAGGTTGAGAACATGATGAGCTACCCTGTAAAAGTTACATAATCGAAATCGGAGATGAGACGGCTGAGCAATTAGCATGAGAAGTTTGAAAATGAGTATTCCCTGATCGCGCTAAGCACAAAATCACCCGAAAAGGTCGTGTGAGGCATTTTAAGAATTAATTTAGTGGAAGGGTTGGCTTTGGTTTTGCTTTGCGGGGTAACGGGGTCACGAAAAAATATGGGCTAAAGATCTAAAAGTTGAGAACATGATAGGCTATCCTGTAAAAGTTATAGAATGCAAATCGGTGAAGAGTTGGCTGAGCAATTAGCGTGACACATATACAGAGTAATCCAAAGTCAGTTAAAAATGTCATAAAACGTAATAATATAACTTCTTTAATTATTAATGATGTCATTAATCCTAAAGGCTTAATAGGAGAACTGTAATTTATTTGCAGAACAACCATTATGCAGCCTTAAAATTCATAAAATTCCTGCATAAGTGGAAAATTTGTATGAAAATACGCAGAAATCAAGAAAGTAGACTTTACTTCAAATGCAATTTTCTCCGAAGGCCGCAGGTTGCCCCAGCAAATTTTTGTTTTCAACGATGCATAAGGATCTCTACTTTAATTTGATACCAGTGAGAGCGCGGGCAAATGCGGAAAGTTTTTTAAAAGTTAAAAAGAAATACAAATTTTGGGGAAAAATCCCCATTTTTAATTAAAATGCTATTATTAAAAAACTATTTCACTTTTATCATAAGTTTATGGTCTAATAATAGCTTCTCATATTTAGTAAGTGATTTCATTAATAACAATTTACCCTCCCCATACAAATATTTTCAGAATATAACTTTGAAATCATAGAAAATTTGAAAATTTTTTTAAAAAATGAGCCCTTCAAATTTTTCTCTGACTTTAGCTATTCGAAACACAGAGAGGGGGGGGGGGGGTAAAAAAAAAAAAAATTATTGCCAGAAGGTAGTACATTTTGTTTACTATGGAATGGCATTAAAATTTTTAAAATGTATGACATGACGAAAATTGATCATTTTTACCCACTGTGGGTGGGTGGGTGGGCGGATGAAGCGAAATATATTTTTTACAGGTGAAGCTAATAAAAGTGTGTTAAAAATAAAAAATAAAAAAATGTCTATTAAAAAACTCTCCTTAGAGATCCCCCCCCCCCCCCGAAAAAAAAAAACCATAAAACCAATTTTATTAAATAGGTCAGAGATATTGATCAGCTGATCAAAGGAATCCAGCGAGCGACTTGTTGGCGCGGGGCTGCGCGGCGTCGAGGGTGGTGCTCGATTTGTGCGGCAAGAAAAGTTGCCTTGCTGGCTTGAATTATTTTTGTGCAAATATGTTTTCGTAAAATTTTGTATGAAAACGTTCTCGTAGAGAGTCCAGGGTGGGATTAAAGTGAAGGTCTCTAGATTATCTTTGCAATAAAAGAAAGTTTAAGAAGATGCGTTTTGTATTTTAGTCTTTCTGAGGGAAAGAATTTTTCAGAATTTTTCAGAGGTAGTGTTTGCTTTGGATTTGATTAGCGGGGTTAAAGGAGTGACGAAAAAATGTCTGCTAAAGATCCAAAGGTTGAGAACATGATGAGCTACCCTGTAAAAGTTACATAATCGAAATCGGAGATGAGACGGCTGAGCAATTAGCATGAGAAGTTTGAAAATGAGTATTCCCTGATCGCGCTAAGCACAAAATCACCCGAAAAGGTCGTGTGAGGCATTTTAAGAATTAATTTAGTGGAAGGGTTCGCTTTGGTTTTGCTTTGCGGGGTAACGGGGTCACGAAAAAATATGGGCTAAAGATCTAAAAGTTGAGAACATGATAGGCTATCCTGTAAAAGTTATAGAATGCAAATCGGTGAAGAGTTGGCTGAGCAATTAGCGTGACACATATACAGAGTAATCCAAAGTCAGTTAAAAATGTCATAAAACGTAATAATATAACTTCTTTAATTATTAATGATGTCATTAATCCTAAAGGCTTAATAGGAGAACTGTAATTTATTTGCAGAACAACCATTATGCAGCCTTAAAATTCATAAAATTCCTGCATAAGTGGAAAATTTGTATGAAAATACGCAGAAATCAAGAAAGTAGACTTTACTTCAAATGCAATTTTCTCCGAAGGCCGCAGGTTGCCCCAGCAAATTTTTGTTTTCAACGATGCATAAGGATCTCTACTTTAATTTGATACCAGTGAGAGCGCGGGCAAATGCGGAAAGTTTTTTAAAAGTTAAAAAGAAATACAAATTTTGGGGAAAAATCCCCATTTTTAATTAAAATGCTATTATTAAAAAACTATTTCACTTTTATCATAAGTTTATGGTCTAATAATAGCTTCTCATATTTAGTAAGTGATTTCATTAATAACAATTTACCCTCCCCATACAAATATTTTCAGAATATAACTTTGAAATCATAGAAAATTTGAAATTTTTTTAAAAAATGAGCCCTTCAAATTTTTCTCTGACTTTAGCTATTCGAAACACAGAGAGGGGGGGGGGGGGGGGTAAAAAAAAAAAAATTATTGCCAGAAGGTAGTACATTTTGTTTACTATGGAATGGCATTAAAATTTTTAAAATCTATGACATGACGAAAATTGATCATTTTTACCCACTGTGGGTGGGTGGGTGGTCGGATGAAGCGAAATATATTTTTTACAGGTGAAGCTAATAAAAGTGTGTTAAAAATAAAAAATAAAAAAATGTCTATTAAAAAACTCTCCTTAGAGATCCCCCCCCCCCCTAAAAAAAAAAAAACCATAAAACCAATTTTATTAAATAGGTCAGAGATATTGATCAGCTGATCAAAGGCATCCAGCGAGCGACTTGTTGGCGCGGGGCTGCGCGGCGTCGAGGGTGGTGCTCGATTTGTGCGGCAAGAAAAGTTGCCTTGCAATGGGCTTGAATTATTTTTGTGCAAATATGTTTTCGTAAAATTTTGTATGAAAACGTTCTCGTAGAGAGTCCAGGGTGGGATTAAAGTGAAGGTCTCTAGATTATCTTTGCAATAAAAGAAAGTTTAAGAAGATGCGTTTTGTATTTTAGTCTTTCTGAGGGAAAGAATTTTTCAGAATTTTTCAGAGGTAGTGTTTGCTTTGGATTTGATTAGCGGGGTTAAAGGAGTGACGAAAAAATGTCTGCTAAAGATCCAAAGGTTGAGAACATGATGAGCTACCCTGTAAAAGTTACATAATCGAAATCGGAGATGAGACGGCTGAGCAATTAGCATGAGAAGTTTGAAAATGAGTATTCCCTGATCGCGCTAAGCACAAAATCACCCGAAAAGGTCGTGTGAGGCATTTTAAGAATTAATTTAGTGGAAGGGTTGGCTTTGGTTTTGCTTTGCGGGGTAACGGGGTCACGAAAAAATATGGGCTAAAGATCTAAAAGTTGAGAACATGATAGGCTATCCTGTAAAAGTTATAGAATGCAAATCGGTGAAGAGTTGGCTGAGCAATAAGCGTGACACATATACAGAGTAATCCAAAGTCAGTTAAAAATGTCATAAAACGTAATAATATAACTTCTTTAATTATTAATGATGTCATTAATCCTAAAGGCTTAATAGGAGAACTGTAATTTATTTGCAGAACAACCATTATGCAGCCTTAAAATTCATAAAATTCCTGCATAAGTGGAAAATTTGTATGAAAATACGCAGAAATCAAGAAAGTAGACTTTACTTCAAATGCAATTTTCTCCGAAGGCCGCAGGTTGCCCCAGCAAATTTTTGTTTTCAACGATGCATAAGGATCTCTACTTTAATTTGATACCAGTGAGAGCGCGGGCAAATGCGGAAAGTTTTTTAAAAGTTAAAAAGAAATACAAATTGTGGGGAAAAATCCCCATTTTTAATTAAAATGCTATTATTAAAAAACTATTTCACTTTTATCATAAGTTTATGGTCTAATAATAGCTTCTCATATTTAGTAAGTGATTTCATTAATAACAATTTACCCTCCCCATACAAATATTTTCAGAATATAACTTTGAAATCATAGAAAATTTGAAAATTGTTTTAAAAAATGAGCCCTTCAAATTTTTCTCTGACTTTAGCTATTCGAAACACAGAGAGGGGGGGGGTAAAAAAAAAAAAATTATTGCCAGAAGGTAGTACATTTTGTTTACTATGGAATGGCATTAAAATTTTTAAAATCTATGACATGACGAAAATTGATCATTTTTACCCACTGTGGGTGGGTGGGTGGGCGGATGAAACGAAATATATTTTTTACAGGTGAAGCTAATAAAAGTGTGTTAAAAATAAAAAATAAAAAAATGTCTATTAAAAAACTCTCCTTAGAGATCCCCCCCCCCCCTAAAAAAAAAAAAAAACCATAAAACCAATTTTATTAAATAGGTCAGAGATATTGATCAGCTGATCAAAGGAATCCAGCGAGCGACATGTTGGCGCGGGGCTGCGCGGCGTCGAGGGTGGTGCTCGATTTGTGCGGCAAGAAAAGTTGCCTTGCAATGGGCTTGAATTATTTTTGTGCAAATATGTTTTCGTAAAATTTTGTATGAAAACGTTCTCGTAGAGAGTCCAGGGTGGGATTAAAGTGAAGGTCTCTAGATTATCTTTGCAATAAAAGAAAGTTTAAGAAGATGCGTTTTGTATTTTAGTCTTTCTGAGGGAAAGAATTTTTCAGAATTTTTCAGAGGTAGTGTTTGCTTTGGATTTGATTAGCGGGGTTAAAGGAGTGACGAAAAAATGTCTGCTAAAGATCCAAAGGTTGAGAACATGATGAGCTACCCTGTAAAAGTTACATAATCGAAATCGGAGATGAGACGGCTGAGCAATTAGCATGAGAAGTTTGAAAATGAGTATTCCCTGATCGCGCTAAGCACAAAATCACCCGAAAAGGTCGTGTGAGGCATTTTAAGAATTAATTTAGTGGAAGGGTTGGCTTTGGTTTTGCTTTGCGGGGTAACGGGGTCACGAAAAAATATGGGCTAAAGATCTAAAAGTTGAGAACATGATAGGCTATCCTGTAAAAGTTATAGAATGCAAATCGGTGAAGAGTTGGCTGAGCAATTAGCGTGACACATATACAGAGTAATCCAAAGTCAGTTAAAAATGTCATAAAACGTAATAATATAACTTCTTTAATTATTAATGATGTCATTAATCCTAAAGGCTTAATAGGAGAACTGTAATTTATTTGCAGAACAACCATTATGCAGCCTTAAAATTCATAAAATTCCTGCATAAGTGGAAAATTTGTATGAAAATACGCAGAAATCAAGAAAGTAGACTTTACTTCAAATGCAATTTTCTCCGAAGGCCGCAGGTTGCCCCAGCAAATTTTTGTTTTCAACGATGCATAAAGATCTCTACTTTAATTTGATACCAGTGAGAGCGCGGGCAAATGCGGAAAGTTTTTTAAAAGTTAAAAAGAAATACAAATTTTGGGGAAAAATCCCCATTTTTAATTAAAATGCTATTATTAAAAAACTATTTCACTTTTATCATAAGTTTATGGTCTAATAATAGCTTCTCATATTTAGCAAGTGATTTCATTAATAACAATTTACCCTCCCCATACAAATATTTTCAGAATATAACTTTGAAATCATAGAAAATTTGAAATTTTTTTTAAAAAATGAGCCCTTCAAATTTTTCTCTGACTTTAGCTATTCGAAACACAGAGAGGGGGGGGTAAAAAAAAAAAAAATTATTGCCAGAAGGTAGTACATTTTGTTTACTATGGAATGGCATTAAAATTTTTAAAATCTATGACATGACGAAAATTGATCATTTTTACCCACTGTGGGTGGGTGGGTGGGCGGATGAAGCGAAATATATTTTTTACAGGTGAAGCTAATAAAAGTGTGTTAAAAATAAAAAATAAAAAAATGTCTATTAAAAAACTCTCCTTAGAGATCCCCCCCCCCCTAAAAAAAAAAAAAATAAAACCAATTTTATTAAATAGGTCAGAGATATTGATCAGCTGATCAAAGGAATCCAGCGAGCGACTTGTTGGCGCGGGGCTGCGCGGCGTCGAGGGTGGTGCTCGATTTGTGCGGCAAGAAAAGTTGCCTTGCAATGGGCTTGAATTATTTTTGTGCAAATATGTTTTCGTAAAATTTTGTATGAAAACGTTCTCGTAGAGAGTCCAGGGTGGGATTAAAGTGAAGGTCTCTAGATTATCTTTGCAATAAAAGAAAGTTTAAGAAGATGCGTTTTGTATTTTAGTCTTTCTGAGGGAAAGAATTTTTCAGAATTTTTCAGAGGTAGTGTTTGCTTTGGATTTGATTAGCGGGGTTAAAGGAGTGACGAAAAAATGTCTGCTAAAGATCCAAAGGTTGAGAACATGATGAGCTACCCTGTAAAAGTTACATAATCGAAATCGGAGATGAGACGGCTGAGCAATTAGCATGAGAAGTTTGAAAATGAGTATTCCCTGATCGCGCTAAGCACAAAATCACCCGAAAAGGTCGTGTGAGGCATTTTAAGAATTAATTTAGTGGAAGGGTTGGCTTTGGTTTTGCTTTGCGGGGTAACGGGGTCACGAAAAAATATGGGCTAAAGATCTAAAAGTTGAGAACATGATAGGCTATCCTGTAAAAGTTATAGAATGCAAATCGGTGAAGAGTTGGCTGAGCAATAAGCGTGACACATATACAGAGTAATCCAAAGTCAGTTAAAAATGTCATAAAACGTAATAATATAACTTCTTTAATTATTAATGATGTCATTAATCCTAAAGGCTTAATAGGAGAACTGTAATTTATTTGCAGAACAACCATTATGCAGCCTTAAAATTCATAAAATTCCTGCATAAGTGGAAAATTTGTATGAAAATACGCAGAAATCAAGAAAGTAGACTTTACTTCAAATGCAATTTTCTCCGAAGGCCGCAGGTTGCCCCAGCAAATTTTTGTTTTCAACGATGCATAAGGATCTCTACTTTAATTTGATACCAGTGAGACCGCGGGCAAATGCGGAAAGTTTTTTAAAAGTTAAAAAGAAATACAAATTTTGGGGAAAAATCCCCATTTTTAATTAAAATGCTATTATTAAAAAACTATTTCACTTTTATCATAAGTTTATGGTCTAATAATAGCTTCTCATATTTAGTAAGTGATTTCATTAATAACAATTTACCCTCCCCATACAAATATTTTCAGAATATAACTTTGAAATCATAGAAAATTTGAAAATTTTTTTAAAAAATGAGCCCTTCAAATTTTTCTCTGACTTTAGCTATTCGAAACACAGAGAGGGGGGGGTAAAAAAAAAAAAATTATTGCCAGAAGGTAGTACATTTTGTTTACTATGGAATGGCATTAAAATTTTTAAAATCTATGACATGACGAAAATTGATCATTTGTACCCACTGTGGGTGGGTGGGTGGGCGGATGAAACGAAATATATTTTTTACAGGTGAAGCTAATAAAAGTGTGTTAAAAATAAAAAATAAAAAAATGTCTATTAAAAAACTCTCCTTAGAGATCCCCCCCCCTAAAAAAAAAAAAAAACCATAAAACCAATTTTATTAAATAGGTCAGAGGTATTGATCAGCTGATCAAAGGAATCCAGCGAGCGACTTGTTGGCGCGGGGCTGCGCGGCGTCGAGGGTGGTGCTCGATTTGTGCGGCAAGAAAAGTTGCCTTGCAATGGGCTTGAATTATTTTTGTGCAAATATGTTTTCGTAAAATTTTGTATGAAAACGTTCTCGTAGAGAGTCCAGGGTGGGATTAAAGTGAAGGTCTCTAGATTATCTTTGCAATAAAAGAAAGTTTAAGAAGATGCGTTTTGTATTTTAGTCTTTCTGAGGGAAAGAATTTTTCAGAATTTTTCAGAGGTAGTGTTTGCTTTGGATTTGATTAGCGGGGTTAAAGGAGTGACGAAAAAATGTCTGCTAAAGATCCAAAGGTTGAGAACATGATGAGATACCCTGTAAAAGTTACATAATCGAAATCGGAGATGAGACGGCTGAGCAATTAGCATGAGAAGTTTGAAAATGAGTATTCCCTGATCGCGCTAAGCACAAAATCACCCGAAAAGGTCGTGTGAGGCATTTTAAGAATTAATTTAGTGGAAGGGTTGGCTTTGGTTTTGCTTTGCGGGGTAACGGGGTCACGAAAAAATATGGGCTAAAGATCTAAAAGTTGAGAACATGATAGGCTATCCTGTAAAAGTTATAGAATGCAAATCGGTGAAGAGTTGGCTGAGCAATTAGCGTGACACATATACAGAGTAATCCAAAGTCAGTTAAAAATGTCATAAAACGTAATAATATAACTTCTTTAATTATTAATGATGTCATTAATCCTAAAGGCTTAATAGGAGAACTGTAATTTATTTGCAGAACAACCATTATGCAGCCTTAAAATTCATAAAATTCCTGCATAAGTGGAAAATTTGTATGAAAATACGCAGAAATCAAGAAAGTAGACTTTACTTCAAATGCAATTTTCTCCGAAGGCCGCAGGTTGCCCCAGCAAATTTTTGTTTTCAACGATGCATAAGGATCTCTACTTTAATTTGATACCAGTGAGAGCGCGGGCAAATGCGGAAAGTTTTTTAAAAGTTAAAAAGAAATACAAATTTTGGGGAAAAATCCCCATTTTTAATTAAAATGCTATTATTAAAAAACTATTTCACTTTTATCATAAGTTTATGGTCTAATAATAGCTTCTCATATTTAGTAAGTGATTTCATTAATAACAATTTACCCTCCCCATACAAATATTTTCAGAATATAACTTTGAAATCATAGAAAATTTGAAAATTTTTTTAAAAAATGAGCCCTTCAAATTTTTCTCTGACTTTAGCTATTCGAAACACAGAGAGGGGGGGGTAAAAAAAAAAAAATTATTGCCAGAAGGTAGTACATTTTGTTTACTATGGAATGGCATTAAAATTTTTAAAATCTATGACATGACGAAAATTGATCATTTTTACCCACTGTGGGTGGGTGGGTGGGCGGATGAAGCGAAATATATTTTTTACAGGTGAAGCTAATAAAAGTGTGTTAAAAATAAAAAATAAAAAAATGTCTATTAAAAAACTCTCCTTAGAGACCCCCCCCTAAAAAAAACAAAACCATAAAACCAATTTTATTAAATAGGCCAGAGATATTGATCAGCTGATCAAAGGAATCCAGAGAGCGACTTGTTGGCGCGGGGCTGCGCGGCGTCGAGGGTGGTGCTCGATTTGTACGGCAAGAAAAGTTGCCTTGCAATGGGCTTGAATTATTTTTGTGCAAATATGTTTTCGTAAAATTTTGTATGAAAACGTTCTCGTAGAGAGTCCAGGGTGGGATTAAAGTGAAGGTCTCTAGATTATCTTTGCAATAAAAGAAAGTTTAAGAAGATGCGTTTTGTATTTTAGTCTTTCTGAGGGAAAGAATTTTTCAGAATTTTTCAGAGGTAGTGTTTGCTTTGGATTTGATTAGCGGGGTTAAAGGAGTGACGAAAAAATGTCTGCTAAAGATCCAAAGGTTGAGAACATGATGAGCTACCCTGTAAAAGTTACATAATCGAAATCGGAGATGAGACGGCTGAGCAATTAGCATGAGAAGTTTGAAACTGAGTATTCCCTGATCGCGCTAAGCACAAAATCACCCGAAAAGGTCGTGTGAGGCATTTTAAGAATTAATTTAGTGGAAGGGTTGGCTTTGGTTTTGCTTTGCGGGGTAACGGGGTCACGAAAAAATATGGGCTAAAGATCTAAAAGTTTAGAACATGATAGGCTATCCTGTAAAAGTTATAGAATGCAAATCGGTGAAGAGTTGGCTGAGCAATTAGCGTGACACATATACAGAGTAATCCAAAGTCAGTTAAAAATGTCATAAAACGTAATAATATAACTTCTTTAATTATTAATGATGTCATTAATCCTAAAGGCTTAATAGGAGAACTGTAATTTATTTGCAGAACAACCATTATGCAGCCTTAAAATTCATAAAATTCCTGCATAAGTGGAAAATTTGTATGAAAATACGCAGAAATCAAGAAAGTAGACTTTACTTCAAATGCAATTTTCTCCGAAGGCCGCAGGTTGCCCCAGCAAATTTTTGTTTTCAACGATGCATAAGGATCTCTACTTTAATTTGATACCAGTGAGAGCGCGGGCAAATGCGGAAAGTTTTTTAAAAGTTAAAAAGAAATACAAATTTTGGGCAAAAATCCCCATTTTTAATTAAAATGCTATTATTAAAAAACTATTTCACTTTTATCATAAGTTTATGGTCTAATAATAGCTTCTCATATTTAGTAAGTGATTTCATTAATAACAATTTACCCTCCCCATAGAAATATTTTCAGAATATAACTTTGAAATCATAGAAAATTTGAAAATTTTTTTAAAAAATGAGCCCTTCAAATTTTTCTCTGACTTTAGCTATTCGAAACACTGAGAGGGGGGGTAAAAAAAAAAAAAATTATTGCCAGAAGGTAGTACATTTTGTTTACTATGGAATGGCATTAAAATTTTTAAAATCTATGACATGACGAAAATTGATCATTTTTACCCACTGTGGGTGGGTGGGTGGGCGGATGAAGCGAAATATATTTTTTACAGGTGAAGCTAATAAAAGTGTGTTAAAAATAAAAAATAAAAAAATGTATATTAAAAAACTCTCCTTAGAGATCCCCCCCCCTAAAAAAAAAAAAAAACCATAAAACCAATTTTATTAAATAGGTCAGAGATATTGATCAGCTGATCAAAGGAATCCAGCGAGCGACTTGTTGGCGCGGGGATGCGCGGCGTCGAGGGTGGTGCTCGATTTGTGCGGCAAGAAAAGTTGCCTTGCAATGGGCTTGAATTATTTTTGTGCAAATATGTTTTCGTAAAATTTTGTATGAAAACGTTCTCGTAGAGAGTCCAGGGTGGGATTGAAGTGAAGGTCTCTAGATTATCTTTGCAATAAAAGAAAGTTTAAGAAGATGCGTTTTGTATTTTAGTCTTTCTGAGGGAAAGAATTTTTCAGAATTTTTCAGAGGTAGTGTTTGCTTTGGATTTGATTAGCGGGGTTAAAGGAGTGACGAAAAAATGTCTGCTAAAGATCCAAAGGTTGAGAACATGATGAGCTACCCTGTAAAAGTTACATAATCGAAATCGGAGATGAGACGGCTGAGCAATTAGCATGAGAAGTTTGAAAATGAGTATTCCCTGATCGCGCTAAGCACAAAATCACCCGAAAAGGTCGTGTGAGGCATTTTAAGAATTAATTTAGTGGAAGGGTTGGCTTTGGTTTTGCTTTGCGGGGTAACGGGGTCACGAAAAAATATGGGCTAAAGATCTAAAAGTTGAGAACATGATAGGCTATCCTGTAAAAGTTATAGAATGCAAATTGGTGAAGAGTTGGCTGAGCAATTAGCGTGACACATATACAGAGTAATTCAAAGTCAGTTAAAAATGTCATAAAACGTAATAATATAACTTCTTTAATTATTAATGATGTCATTAACCCTAAAGGCTTAATAGGAGAACTGTAATTTATTTGCAGAACAACCATTATGCAGCCTTAAAATTCAAAAAATTCCTGCATAAGTGGAAAATTTGTATGAAAATACGCAGAAATCAAGAAAGTAGACTTTACTTCAAATGCAATTTTCTCCGAAGGCCGCAGGTTGCCCCAGCAAATTTTTGTTTTCAACGATGCATAAGGATCTCTACTTTAATTTGATACCAGTGAGAGCGCGGGCAAATGCGGAAAGTTTTTTAAAAGTTAAAAAGAAATACAAATTTTGGGGAAAAATCCCCATTTTTAATTAAAATGCTATTATTAAAAAACTATTTCACTTTTATCATAAGTTTATGGTCTAATAATAGCTTCTCATATTTAGTAAGTGATTTCATTAATAACAATTTACCCTCCCCATACAAATATTTTCAGAATATAACTTTGAAATCATAGAAAATTTGAAAATTTTTTTAAAAAATATTATAATTTAAAAAAACTAAAAAACACACTTTTATCGCGCACTAAAAGGTATAAAATAATTAAATTAAATAAACTTTAATTTGATACGATATATGCATGTTACCCTTCCCAATATTTTATTTTTATTGTAGGGTTAACGCAAACATATATTTTTTTATTCAATATGTGACGGATGATAGATATGCTAGGTAGTTATTAGTAAACTTATCACTTATTTTATGTCCAATGAGTAATTCAAAAAGTGTGGAGCGCTTTGTCTAAATTAATTAAAAGTACACATAACCAAAAAGCGCTCCACACTTTTTGAATTACTCATTGGACATAAAAGAAGTGATAAGTTTACTAATAACTACCTAGCATATCTATCATCCGTCACATATTGAATAAAAAAATATATGTTTGCGTTAACCCTACAATAAAAATAAAATATTGGGAAGGGTAACATGCATATATCGTAACAAATTAAAGTTTATTTAATTTAATTATTTTATACCTTTTAGTGCGCGATAAAAGTGTGTTTTTTAGTTTTTTTAAATTATAATATTTTATTTTATACTTTTCAGTCTTAAAATGACTTTAATATGCTAATCATGGCATTGTCATCCAAACTAAACGTGTATGCAAAATTCCAGCTCAATCGTAAACCGGGAAGTGGGTCAAATTTAACTCCCAAGATTCCTTTACACATAAATAAAAAGCGCTCCACAGTCCGCCATATTGGACTTAGAATGACGTCACTTAGCTAATCATGCATTGTCATCCAAACTAAACGTGTATGCAAAATTTCAGCTCAATCGGAAACCGGGAATTGGGTCAAATTTAACTCCCAAGATTCCTTTACATATAACTAAAAAGCGCTCCACAGTCCGCCATATTGGACTTAGAATGACGTCACTTAGCTTATCATGCATTGTCATCCAAACTAAACGTGTATGCAAAATGTCAGCTCAATTGGAAACCGGTAAGTGGGTCAAATTTAACTTCCAAGATTTGTTTACGCATAACCAAAAATAACCAAAAAAGGGTTCCACAGTCCGCCATATTGGACTTAGAATTACGCCACTTAGCTTATCATGCATTGTCATCCAAACTAAACGTGTATGCAAAATTTCAGCTCAATCGGAAACCGGCAAGTGGGTCAAATTTAACTTCCAAGATTTGTTTACACATAACCAAAAAGCGCTCCACAGTCCGCCATATTAGACTTAGAATTACGCCACTTAGCTTATCATGCATTGTCATCTAAACTAAACGTGTATGCAAAATTTCAGCTCAATCGGAAACCGGCAAGTGGGTCAAATTTAACTTCCAAGATTTGTTTACGCATAACCAAAAATAACCAAAAAAGGGCTCCACAGTCCGCCATATTGGACTTAGAATTACGCCACTTAGCTTATCATACATTGTCATCCAAACTAAACGTGTGTGCAAAATTTCAGCTCAATCGGAAACCGAGAAGTGGGTCAAATTTAACTTCCAAGATTCCTTTACACATAACCAAAAAGCGCTCCACAGTCCGCCATATTGGACTTAGAATTACGCCACTTAGCTTATCATGCATTGTCATCCAAACTAAACGTGTGTGCAAAATTTTAGCTCACTCGGAAACCGGCAAGTGGGTCAAATTGAACTTCCAAGATTTGTTTACACATTACCAAAAAAGCGCTCCACAGTCCACCATATTGGACTTAGAAGGACGTCACTTAGCTAATCATGCATTGTCATCCAAACTAAACGTGTGTGCAAAATTTTAGCTCAATCGGAAACCGGCAAGTGGGTCAAATTTAACTTCCAAGATTTGTTTACATAGTTACAAGTGAAGCTAATAAAAGTGTGTTAAAAATGAGCCCTTCAAATTTTTCTCTGACTTTAGCTATTCGAAACACAGAGAGGGGGAGGTAAAAAAAAAAAAAATTATTGCCAGAAGGTAGTACATTTTGTTTACTATGGAATGGCATTAAAATTTTTAAAATCAATGACATGACGAAAATTGATCATTTTTACCCACTGTGGGTGGGTGGGTGGTCGGATGAAGCGAAATATATTTTTTACAGGTGAAGCTAATAAAAGTGTGTTAAAAATAAAAAATAAAAAAATGTCTATTAAAAAACTCTCCTTAGAGATCCCCCCCCCCCAAAAAAAAAAAAAACCATAAAACCAATTTTATTAAATAGGTCAGAGATATTGATCAGCTGATCAAAGGAATCCAGCGAGCGACTTGTTGGCGCGGGGCTCCGCGGCGTCGAGGGTGGTGCTCGATTTGTGCGGCAAGAAAAGTTGCCTTGCAATGAATGGGCTTGAATTATTTTTGTGCAAATATGTTTTCGTAAAATTTTGTATGAAAACGTTCTCGTAGAGAGTCCAGGGTGGGATTAAAGTGAAGGTCTCTAGATTATCTTTGCAATAAAAGAAAGTTTAAGAAGATGCGTTTTGTATTTTAGTCTTTCTGAGGGAAAGAATTTTTCAGAATTTTTCAGAGGTAGTGTTTGCTTTGGATTTGATTAGCGGGGTTAAAGGAGTGACGAAAAAATGTCTGCTAAAGATCCGGAGGTTGAGAACATGATGAGCTACCCTGTAAAAGTTACATAATCGAAATCGGAGATGAGACGGCTGAGCAATTAGCATGAGAAGTTTGAAAATGAGTATTCCCTGATCGCGCTAAGCACAAAATCACCCGAAAAGGTCGTGTGAGGCATTTTAAGAATTAATTTAGTGGAAGGGTTGGCTTTGGTTTTGCTTTGCGGGGTAACGGGGTCACGAAAAAATATGGGCTAAAGATCTAAAAGTTGAGAACATGATAGGCTATCCTGTAAAAGTTATAGAATGCAAATCGGTGAAGAGTTGGCTGAGCAATTAGCGTGACACATATACAGAGTAATCCAAAGTCAGTTAAAAATGTCATAAAACGTAATAATATAACTTCTTTAATTATTAATGATGTCATTAATCCTAAAGGCTTAATAGGAGAACTGTAATTTATTTGCAGAACAACCATTATGCAGCCTTAAAATTCATAAAATTCCTGCATAAGTGGAAAATTTGTATGAAAATACGCAGAAATCAAGAAAGTAGACTTTACTTCAAATGCAATTTTCTCCGAAGGCCGCAGGTTGCCTCAGCAAATTTTTGTTTTCAACGATGCATAAGGATCTCTGCTTTAATTTGATACCAGTGAGAGCGCGGGCAAATGCGGAAAGTTTTTTAAAAGTTAAAAAGAAATACAAATTTTGGGGAAAAATCCCCATTTTTAATTAAAATGCTATTATTAAAAAACTATTTCACTTTTATCATAAGTTTATGGTCTAATAATAGCTTCTCATATTTAGTAAGTGATTTCATTAATAACAATTTACCCTCCCCATACAAATATTTTCAGAATATAACTTTGAAATCATAGAAAATTTGAAAATTTTTTTAAAAAATGAGCCCTTCAAATTTTTCTCTGACTTTAGCTATTCGAAACACATAGAGGGGGGGGTAAAAAAAAAAAAAATTATTGCCAGAAGGTAGTACATTTTGTTTACTATGGAATGGCATTAAAATTTTTAAAATCTATGACATGACGAAAATTGATCATTTTTACCCACTGTGGGTGGGTGGGTGGGCGGATGAAGCGAAATATATTTTTTACAGGTGAAGCTAATAAAAGTGTGTTAAAAATAAAAAATAAAAAAATGTCTATTAAAAAACTCTCCTTAGAGATCCCCCCCCCCCTAAAAAAAAAAAAAAACCATAAAACCAATTTTATTAAATAGGTCAGAGATATTGATCAGCTGATCAAAGGAATCCAGCGAGCGACTTGTTGGCGCGGGGCTGCGCGGCGTCGAGGGTGGTGCTCGATTTGTGCGGCAAGAAAAGTTGCCTTGCAATGGGCTTGAATTATTTTTGTGCAAATATGTTTTCGTAAAATTTTGTATGAAAACGTTCTCGTAGAGAGTCCAGGGTGGGATTAAAGTGAAGGTCTCTAGATTATCTTTGCAATAAAAGAAAGTTTAAGAAGATGCGTTTTGTATTTTAGTCTTTCTGAGGGAAAGAATTTTTCAGAATTTTTCAGAGGTAGTGTTTGCTTTGGATTTGATTAGCGGGGTTAAAGGAGTGACGAAAAAATGTCTGCTAAAGATCCAAAGGTTGAGAACATGATGAGCTACCCTGTAAAAGTTACATAATCGAAATCGGAGATGAGACGGCTGAGCAATTAGCATGAGAAGTTTGAAAATGAGTATTCCCTGATCGCGCTAAGCACAAAATCACCCGAAAAGGTCGTGTGAGGCATTTTAAGAATTAATTTAGTGGAAGGGTTGGCTTTGGTTTTGCTTTGCGGGGTAACGGGGTCACGAAAAAATATGGGCTAAAGATCTAAAAGTTGAGAACATGATAGGCTATCCTGTAAAAGTTATAGAATGCAAATCGGTGAAGAGTTGGCTGAGCAATTAGCGTGACACATATACAGAGTAATCCAAAGTCAGTTAAAAATGTCATAAAACGTAATAATATAACTTCTTTAATTATTAATGATGTCATTAATCCTAAAGGCTTAATAGGAGAACTGTAATTTATTTGCAGAACAACCATTATGCAGCCTTAAAATTCATAAAATTCCTGCATAAGTGGAAAATTTGTATGAAAATACGCAGAAATCAAGAAAGTAGACTTTACTTCAAATGCAATTTTCTCCGAAGGCCGCAGGTTGCCCCAGCAAATTTTTGTTTTCAACGATGCATAAGGATCTCTACTTTAATTTGATACCAGTGAGAGCGCGGGCAAATGCGGAAAGTTGTTTAAAAGTTAAAAAGAAATACACATTTTGGGGAAAAATCCCCATTTTTAATTAAAATGCTATTATTAAAAAACTATTTCACTTTTATCATAAGTTTATGGTCTAATAATAGCTTCTCATATTTAGTAAGTGATTTCATTAATAACAATTTACCCTCCCCATACAAATATTTTCAGAATATAACTTTGAAATCATAGAAAATTTGAAATTTTTTTTAAAAAATGAGCCCTTCAAATTTTTCTCTGAATTTAGCTATTCGAAACACAGAGAGGGGGGGGGGGGGGGTAAAAAAAAAAAATTATTGCCAGAAGGTAGTACATTTTGTTTACTATGGAATGGCATTAAAATTTTTAAAATCTATGACATGACGAAAATTGATCATTTTTACCCACTGTGGGTGGGTGGGTGGTCGGATGAAGCGAAATATATTTTTTACAGGTGAAGCTAATAAAAGTGTGTTAAAAATAAAAAATAAAAAAATGTCTATTAAAAAACTCTCCTTAGAGATCCCCCCCCCCCCCCCTAAAAAAAAAAAAACCATAAAACCAATTTTATTAAATAGGTCAGTGTTCCGGTGGCATCAGCAGAGGGTGATCTGGGATGGAGAAAAGATAATTTGGGTGAATGTTACTTGCATAATCATACTTAGCTAGCTATAGGCGAAATGTAGATCCTAAGTTTGTAGACTGATCCTGTGAAATAATTTAAGGAAAGAAAATGTAAATCAAGTACTTACCGGGCCTGTAAGCGCTTTCACTATTCACTGATTTTTTGATTTCTTGCTCACAAATAAAGCGCTTCTCCTTCCTTGACATTTGTCATTACACCAAGCCGACAGATCCTGTGGCAGTCTAAGTTTTGATTACACCGAACCGACCAGTCATATGGCAATACTGGGTGCGATGGCGGCGGAGGTGATTGGATGGTATGTGAGTGTGGGTGAATTTACCGACGCATGCCCATATATGGTCATTTTTTTGAGCAAGTGCTTGCAAGGACTCCGGTGGGTGCTTGATGAGATCACTTCCCAAGTGAATCTCGACGCGTTCGCAACGAAAAATTGTATTCGAATTGTGACTACTATCAACATTATTGTGATCAGAACCAACTAGTGAATTATTAAAAACTGGCTTATTCCAGAACATGGTCCTTCGATGCGGATAATAAAAAAAAAAAAAAAAAAAAATAAAAGTGATAGTACGAACAAATTGTGAAACGAATTAATAATCTTGTGCTGTGTGGTTGGTTTCTTAGTAGATCGGTCGGTATCGGTTTCGCGAAGACGGCAGTGAGGAAATTGTTGGACTCAGCATATCGGTCGGTATCGGTTTCGCGAAGACGGCAGTAAGGAAATTATTGGACTTAGTACATAGATCTGTCGGTATCGGTTCGCGCAGACGGTGCAGTTGTTGTGGGTGAAAAATATATGGGGCCTGGACCTGAGAAATCACCACAATTTGGTAAGTCGTTTCATTTAATCACATTGTTGCAAAATTAAGTCTTGGGGGTCAAAAAATGGTGGACGCGATGGCTGATGAAATGGTGGACGCGATGGCTGCTGAAAAGGTGAACGCGATGGCTGCTGAAATGGCAGACGCCATTGCTTCTCAATTCGCGCAAAAGGAGATGATGGAGAGGTTCGTCATTAATTATAAAAAAGACGGGAAGGAGAAATGAACCCGCAATTATTATGAAAAGCGTCTTAGGGATCTTCAGGGTCACTGGGATGTCTTCGAGGGGAGGCACCATCGAATTTTAACAATGAAATATTCTGGGAAAATGGAGGTGGACTCTGGCATTGAGTATTTTAAGCAGGATATATTTTCCGCTGTGGAGGGGTTTTTCACTGATTCCTTCGTGGCCATTGAATCTCGGTTTTACAGGGAATTTCCCCTAAAAGTTGACACGCCGCCTCAAAGGAAAACAGAAGTTCCAGTGGAGGCGCGTAATGAAGTTTCCGTGAAGCTTCCAAAATTGACGTTGGACAGATTCGATGGGGATTATCGACGTTGGCCTACTTTTCATGATTTGTTTAAAACATTAGTTCATGACAACAAATCACTCGTAGGTGTTCAAAAGTTACAATACTTAAAATTGCATTTGACAGCAGAACCTGAGCATCTGTTGAGGCATTTCCAAGTTACTGAGGGCAATTATGAGAGTGCTTGGAAATTGTTAATCGAACGCTACGATAACAAGAGGGAATTAGTTAATGCAGAATTGAAGGCGTTATTTTCGCAAAAGAATGTAACACAAGAGTCTGCGCAGGGGATTAAAGGATTGCTAGACACTACTCAGGAATGCTTACAAGCATTATCAAATCTCAGGGTAAATATTGAAGGATGGGATTCACTCGTAGTATATTTGATAGTCCAAAGGCTGCCCTCGGAATCTCATCAGTTGTGGGAACAAAAGGTAAATGAGAATAGTGATTTGCCATCATGGGAGGAATTAAAAAAATTCCTTGAAGCAAGATTTAGAATTTTGGAAGCGGTTTCAACAAAGAGATTGACCCAACCAGATCAGAAGAGTAACCAGAAATCAGTTGGACTTGGGGATAGGAAATATTCTTCGCAGACATTTCACATATCAACAAATTTCTCCTGTTGTATGTGTGCTGGAAGGCACAATCTAAGAAATTGTCCTGATTTTGGTGCTCTATCGGCAACAAAAAGATTGGACGTTGTAAAGGCGAAGGGGGTTTGCATCAATTGTTTGGGGTCTGGACACTTGGCGATGAGGTGTCCCAGTAAGCAAAGGTGTTACCATTGTCGACGAAATCATCATTCACTATTGCATCGTGAAATCGAACAAGGGAGAGGTACTAATTCGGACGTGAATTCAAGATGTCCGGCGCCTAGTGCTTCTAATTCAGTTGCCCAAGGCTTGGCATCGTCAGCTTCGGAGGTTGGTCCCGGTCTTCGTGCGGGGTGGTATCTTCCGGAAACATTAGATCCCTCATCGTGAATCAGACACCTACAAGACAAATTCTCTTGGCCACAGCACTTTTGAGGATTGTCTCACCTTCGGGGGAAGAACGAATTGTTAGGGCTTTGGTGGATCAGAGCTCGCAGGCTTCTTTTGTCACAGAAAGGATCGCGCAAAAGCTAAAATTAAAAAAGGAGAGTATCACAGCAGATATAAGTGGTATCGGACAGGTGAGCGCAGGTAAGGTGAGCGCTCGGGTAAGGTTTACGTTGAAGGTCCTGAATGGAGATCAAGGTGTTGAAGTTGCAGGATTTGTGTTAAGAAAGCTTACAAGCTTGTTGCCGACTAGGGCTTTGCAGAACACAGATTGGAAACACATTCGGGGACTGGAGCTCGCTGATCCATATTACCATCAACCGGACAGGGTCGATGTGCTTTTGGGTGCAGATATTTACAGCCAAATCATTGTGGAGGGTATACGGAAAGGCGAGATTGGTGAGCCTGTGGCTCAAAGAACGTTGTTCGGTTGGATTTTGTCCGGGGAAACCGGGAATTCCAGGGAGGTAGCCGCGACTATCAACAATTTTCATGTGGAGCTGGATAAACAGCTCAAACTTTTTTGGCAATTGGAGGAGGTTCCCGAAATTGTGATGCACTCCGAAGAGGAGAAGAAGTGTGAGGAACATTTCGCTGAAACACACGAACGACTGCCTTGTGGAAGGTATAAAGTTAGCTTGCCATTGAGAGAGGAAACTAAAGAAAATCATCTTGGCAGATCTCGGTTCATTGCTGTTTCTCGACTGCGTCAGATGGAAAATCGTTTTAGCAGGGATACGCATTTGATGCAAGAATATAGCAAATGTCTTCGTGAGTATGTTGCCCTTGGTCACATGGAAAGGGTTGGGGACAACGAAGAGAGTTTTAGAAGGCAGGCTGAATTTGGGAGTTGTTATTCCTGCTGTTACCTCCCACATCACGGAGTCGTGAAACCAAGTAGTTCCACCACTAAATTGCGAGTGGTATTCGATGCGTCCAAACCAACGCAAAGCGGCATATCATTAAATGATCGAATGCAAAAGGGACCTATAAATCAGCATGAGCTTGTTACTCTGTTAATTCGATGGCGGAAACATCAGATCGCGCTCATGGCTGATCTGGAAAAAATGTACCGTCAAATAGGAGTGCAGGAAAATCACACAGATTATCAGCGAATTGTTTGGCGTGATTCGCCAGAGGCTCCAATTGATGATTACAGACTGCTCACTGTAACGTTTGGTACTAAAAGTGCCCCATATTTGGCTACTCGGGTTTTGAGACAGGTGGCTGAGGACGAGAGGGCACGTTTCCCGGTTGGTGCTAAAGTTGCCGAAAGGGATTTTTACGTGGACGATCTCATATCAGGGGCAGACAGCGTTGAGGCGGCGCTTATAATTCAAAGGGAGGTCACCGATCTTATGAAGTCAGGAGGGTTTTCATTGAGAAAATGGGCTTCGAATTCGAAATTCTTATTGGAGAACATACCGGCTGATCAACGTGAAATTAACTTGCCGCTGGTAATTGACGACTTGGACAGGATACGTGCATTGGGAATACGCTGGAATCCGCAAATCGATGCTTTTTCGTACGCGGTGAATTTGGA
Source organism: Machimus atricapillus (assembly GCA_933228815.1). NCBI lineage: Eukaryota > Metazoa > Arthropoda > Insecta > Diptera > Asilidae > Machimus > Machimus atricapillus. The sequence goes on from CAKOGC010000015.1 coordinate 71,230, forward strand.
TGTAACGCCTATGAAATGGACCAAACGCAACATATTATCGGAGATTTCCAAATTATTTGATCCGCTTGGTTGGCTTACACCATCAATGATTTTTGCAAAATTAATGATACAAAGGATATGGCTTGAGGGCTTGAGTTGGGATCAGGAAATTTCTCCGGAAATGGAGCGGGAATGGCTCCATTATAGGGATAAAATTAAGGACATGGAGCAAATAAGCATTAATCGATGGACACAATACACCGAATCGGATGGTGATGTTGAACTCCATGGTTTTTCGGATGCTTCGGATCGCGCTTACGCTGCCGCGGTTTATATTTGCACAACTGACTCAAAGGGAAATAGACATGCTAACCTCATTGTCGCAAAGAGCAAGGTTGCTCCTATAAGAACCATTTCAGTTGCCCGATTGGAACTCTGCGGAGCTGTTATGTTGGCTAAGTTATTAAGGTATGTTGTGAGTGCGCTGGATATACAACAACCTGTAGCACTGCATACGTGGACTGACTCTGAAATTGTTATCGCATGGCTGCGATCCCATCCTTCGAAATGGACTACGTTCGTTGCTAACCGAGTTTCATTGATTCACGACATTCTTGGGGAAAATAGCTGGAGGTATGTGCCATCAGCGCAGAATCCGGCCGATTGCGCTTCCAGGGGTATGGCTCCCAATACACTGAAAGATCACAAACTTTGGTGGAAGGGCCCGGAGTGGTTGACTAAGGATAAAGGACATTGGCCTTCTCAAAAACTAAAGGCAAGTCCAGAGGTAGAGAAAAGGAAACCAAAAACATACAGTCTCACCTCCGTGATAAACGAGCTGGAACTGGAAAGCAGATATTCTTCATTGGAAAGACTTTTGCGCGTCACCGCTTATATACAGCGTTTTGCTTATAATTGTAGGATGCCTAAATGCGAGCGAAGGAGCAGTTATTTAAAGGCTACAGAATTGAAGGAGGCTCTTAACATATGCTTGAAGCGGGCGCAACGAGCTCATTTTGCAAATGAGATCCGTTCACTGGAAAGTAACCAAAATATTAATCGTGGAAGCAGGCTCGTGAAATTGGCTGCGTTTATCGATTCCGATGGAATAATCAGGGTGGGTGGAAGGATTCGGAATGCGAACCTGTCGTACGACGAAAGGTTTCCTATCATTCTGCCAGATAGGGGACCTCTGACGAGGATGTTAATCCAGAAAATGCACACGGACACATTGCACGGCGGGACCCAGTTGATGATGAATTTGCTTGCTAAAAGGTACTGGTTGCTGAATGCAAGAAACATGATCCGATCAGCGGTGCACACTTGTCTTCCTTGCCACCGGCAAAAAGCTCAAACTCAGACCCAGTTAATGGCGGATCTTCCAAGATCAAGAGTTACAGTGGCCCGTCCGTTTTCGCATACTGGAGTAGATTATTGCGGACCGTTTGAGCTAAGGATGCATAAAGGTAAGAGAGCAGGCAAATATAAATCTTACATTGCATTGTTCGTTTGCATGGCCACCAAAGCTATTCACTTGGAACTTGTGACGGACTTGACGGCGGAGGGCTTCATCGCAGCATTTCGTAGGTTTGTTTCGAGACGAGGCTTGTGCACGGCGGTGTACTGTGATTGTGGTACAAATTTTATTGGTGCAAACCGGATACTGTCTAAAGAACATCAGCAATTTGCCCACCAGATCAATTCGCAAATGGCGGAACGTCTCGAGAGCCAGGGCATCGAGTTCCACTTCAACCCGCCAGCTTCGCCTCATTTTGGAGGCTTGTGGGAGGCAGGCGTTCGGTCAACAAAACACCACCTCAAGAGAGTTTTAGGACTTACCCTTCTTACATATGAGGAATTCGCGACAACCATAACCCAAATCGAAGGGTGCTCAAACTCGCGACCCTTGTGTGAGATGACCCGCGACCCCAGCGACTTAAACCCTTTAACGCCCGGACATTTTTTGATTGGAGAGGCAATCTTAACACCGCCCGAACCATCCCTATTGGATTTAAAGATGAGTAGATTGAGCAGATGGCAATATTTGCAGAGGCTCTATCAGGATTTTTGGAATAGATGGAATTCGGAGTACTTAAGCAGACTGCAGGCGAGGCCAAAGTGGACAGAGAGGGTGGAGAATGTCAGCGTTGGAGATTTGGTCCTCATCAAGGCGGAAAATTTGCCGCCCTGTCGATGGCTCTTGGGCCGTATTGTCGAAACCCATCCCGGCCAGGATGGACTTGTCCGGGTGGTGACCCTCAAGACTAAAGATAATGTGTTGAAATGACCAATCGCAAAAATTTGTCGGTTACCGCTCGAACCTGCGGTCACCGAAACGAAATAAAATATTCGCGGCGTGTATGTTGAGATTCACTTTCCTTTTTTGTTTGTTTTTCTTTCTTTTTTTGCCCTCCTTGTCCTTATATTCCGGATAGTGAGTCGGGCACTATAACAACCCTGTCCATTCCCTTCTTGCTTTTACTATTTCTTTTTGTTTTCTAAAGTAGAACCCAGATTCAGGCAACCGGAGCAATTGATGGATGGAGTCAGTATGCGGCCTGAGCAACATGCGACCTGGGCGATTGAGGATGGCTTGCAGTTCTAATACGATCATTGTCTGAAGGCGGCTTGCAACTTGCTGCATTATGTTTTGGCGTCGCAGTCCTCACTCCGCCAAGGGAGGGGAGTATGTTCCGGTGGCATCAGCCGAGGGTGATCTGGGATGGAGAAGAGATAATTTGGGTGAATGTTACTTGCATAATCATACTTAGCTAGCTATAGGAGAAATGTAGATCCTAAGTTTGTAGACTGATCCTGTGAAATAATTTAAGGAAAGAAAATGTAAATCAAGTACTTACCGGGCCTGTAAGCGCTTTCACTATTCACTGATTTTTTGATTTCTTGCTCACAAATAAAGCGCTTCTCCTTCCTTGACATTTGTCATTACACCAAGCCGACAGATCCTGTGGCAGCCTAAGTTTTGATTACACCGAACCGACCAGTCATATGGCAATACTGGGTGCGATGGCGGCGGAGATGATTGGATGGTGTGTGAGTGTGGGTGAATTTACCGACGCATGCCCATATATGGTCATTTTTTTGAGCAAGTGCTTGCAAGGACTCCGGTGGGTGCTTGATGAGATCACTTCCCAAGTGAATCTCGACGCGTTCGCAACGAAAAATTGTATTCGAATTGTGACTACTATCAACATTATTGTGATCAGAACCAACTAGTGAATTATTAAAAACTGGCTTATTCCAGAACAGTCAGAGATATTGATCAGCTGATCAAAGGAATCCAACGAGCGACTTGTTGGCGCGGGGCTGCGCGGCGTCGAGGGTGGTGCTCGATTTGTGCGGCAAGAAAAGTTGCCTTGCAATGGGCTTGAATTATTTTTGTGCAAATATGTTTTCGTAAAATTTTGTATGAAAACGTTCTCGTAGAGAGTCCAGGGTGGGATTAAAGTGAAGGTCTCTAGATTATCTTTGCAATAAAAGAAAGTTTAAGAAGATGCGTTTTGTATTTTAGTCTTTCTGAGGGAAAGAATTTTTCAGAATTTTTCAGAGGTAGTGTTTGCTTTGGATTTGATTAGCGGGGTTAAAGGAGTGACGAAAAAATGTCTGCTAAAGATCCAAAGGTTGAGAACATGATGAGCTACCCTGTAAAAGTTACATAATCGAAATCGGAGATGAGACGGCTGAGCAATTAGCATGAGAAGTTTGAAAATGAGTATTCCCTGATCGCGCTAAGCACAAAATCACCCGAAAAGGTCGTGTGAGGCATTTTAAGAATTAATTTAGTGGAAGGGTTGGCTTTGGTTTTGCTTTGCGGGGTAACGGGGTCACGAAAAAATATGGGCTAAAGATCTAAAAGTTGAGAACATGATAGGCTATCCTGTAAAAGTTATAGAATGCAAATCGGTGAAGAGTTGGCTGAGCAATAAGCGTGACACATATACAGAGTAATCCAAAGTCAGTTAAAAATGTCATAAAACGTAATAATATAACTTCTTTAATTATTAATGATGTCATTAATCCTAAAGGTTTAATAGGAGAACTGTAATTTATTTGCAGAACAACCATTATGCAGCCTTAAAATTCATAAAATTCCTGCATAAGTGGAAAATTTGTATGAAAATACGCAGAAATCAAGAAAGTAGACTTTACTTCAAATGCAATTTTCTCCGAAGGCCGCAGGTTGCCCCAGCAAATTTTTGTTTTCAACGATGCATAAGGATCTCTACTTTAATTTGATACCAGTGTGAGCGCGGGCAAATGCGGAAAGTTTTTTAAAAGTTAAAAAGAAATACAAATTTTGGGGAAAAATCCCCATTTTTAATTAAAATGCTATTATTAAAAAACTATTTCACTTTTATCATAAGTTTATGGTCTAATAATAGCTTCTCATATTTAGTAAGTGATTTCATTAATAACAATTTACCCTCCCCATACAAATATTTTCAGAATATAACTTTGAAATCATAGAAAATTTGAAATTTTTTTTAAAAAATGAGCCCTTCAAATTTTTCTCTGACTTTAGCTATTCGAAACACAGAGAGGGGGGGTAAAAAAAAAAAATTATTGCCAGAAGGTAGTACATTTTGTTTACTATGGAATGGCATTAAAATTTTTAAAATCTATGACATGACGAAAATTGATCATTTTTACCCACTGTGGGTGGGTGGGTGGGCGGATGAAGCGAAATATATTTTTTACAGGTGAAGCTAATAAAAGTGTGTTAAAAATAAAAAATAAAAAAATGTCTATTAAAAAACTCTCCTTAGAGATCCCCCCCCCTAAAAAAAAACAAAAAACATAAAACCAATTTTATTAAATAGGTCAGAGATATTGATCAGCTGATCAAAGGAATCCAGCGAGCGACTTGTTGGCGCGGGGCTGCGCGGCGTCGAGGGTGGTGCTCGATTTGTGCGGCAAGAAAAGTTGCCTTGCAATGGGCTTGAATTATTTTTGTGCAAATATGTTTTCGTAAAATTTTGTATGAAAACGTTCTCGTAGAGAGTCCAGGGTGGGATTAAAGTGAAGGTCTCTAGATTATCTTTGCAATAAAAGAAAGTTTAAGAAGATGCGTTTTGTATTTTAGTCTTTCTGAGGGAAAGAATTTTTCAGAATTTTTCAGAGGTAGTGTTTGCTTTGGATTTGATTAGCAGGGTTAAAGGAGTGACGAAAAAATGTCTGCTAAAGATCCAAAGGTTGAGAACATGATGAGCTACCCTGTAAAAGTTACATAATCGAAATCGGAGATGAGACGGTTGAGCAATTAGCATGAGAAGTTTGAAAATGAGTATTTCCTGATCGCGCTAAGCACAAAATCACCCGAAAAGGTCGTGTGAGGCATTTTAAGAATTAATTTAGTGGAAGGGTTGGCTTTGGTTTTGCTTTGCGGGGTAACGGGGTCACGAAAAAATATGGGCTAAAGATCTAAAAGTTGAGAACATGATAGGCTATCCTGTAAAAGTTATAGAATGCAAATCGGTGAAGAGTTGGCTGAGCAATTAGCGTGACACATATACAGAGTAATCCAAAGTCAGTTAAAAATGTCATAAAACGTAATAATATAACTTCTTTAATTATTAATGATGTCATTAATCCTAAAGGCTTAATAGGAGAACTGTAATTTATTTGCAGAACAACCATTATGCAGCCTTAAAATTCATAAAATTCCTGCATAAGTGGAAAATTTGTATGAAAATACGCAGAAATCAAGAAAGTAGACTTTACTTCAAATGCAATTTTCTCCGAAGGCCGCAGGTTGCCCCAGCAAATTTTTGTTTTCAACGATGCATAAGGATCTCTACTTTAATTTGATACCAGTGAGAGCGCGGGCAAATGCGGAAAGTTGTTTAAAAGTTAAAAAGAAATACAAATTTTGGGGAAAAATCCCCATTTTTAATTAAAATGCTATTATTAAAAAACTATTTCACTTTTATCATAAGTTTATGGTCTAATAATAGCTTCTCATATTTAGTAAGTGATTTCATTAATAACAATTTACCCTCCCCATACAAATATTTTCAGAATATAACTTTGAAATCATAGAAAATTTGAAATTTTTTTTAAAAAATGAGCCCTTCAAATTTTTCTCTGAATTTAGCTATTCGAAACACAGAGAGGGGGGGGTAAAAAAAAAAAAATTATTGCCAGAAGGTAGTACATTTTGTTTACTATGGAATGGCATTAAAATTTTTAAAATCTATGACATGACGAAAATTGATCATTTTTACCCACTGTGGGTGGGTGGGTGGGCGGATGAAGCGAAATATATTTTTTACAGGTGAAGCTAATAAAAGTGTGTTAAAAATAAAAAATAAAAAAATGTCTATTAAAAAACTCTCCTTAGAGATCCCCCCCCCCCCTAAAAAAAAAAAAACCATAAAACCAATTTTTTTAAATAGGTCAGTGTTCCGGTGGCATCAGCAGAGGGTGATCTGGGATGGAGAAAAGATAATTTGGGTGAATGTTACTTGCATAATCATACTTAGCTAGCTATAGGCGAAATGTAGATCCTAAGTTTGTAGACTGATCCTGTGAAATAATTTAAGGAAAGAAAATGTAAATCAAGTACTTACCGGGCCTGTAAGCGCTTTCACTATTCACTGATTTTTTGATTTCTTGCTCACAAATAAAGCGCTTCTCCTTCCTTGACATTTGTCATTACACCAAGCCGACAGATCCTGTGGCAG
>CAKOGC010000016.1:0-66128 GCA_933228815.1 Machimus atricapillus
CCTGATAGCTCCCCGATGATTTTGATCACCTCTTTAGCGGCCAACTGCTCAGCCGCCTTTTTGGATGAAGCGGTGGCGCGTCTCTCAATCGTAGCCACCCTGCACGCAAAAGTAAACTGTGGAGCATCTGGGGATCCTGCAATCTCCACAAGATGAAAACTCGGTAACTGACGTTTCGTCCTGCGACACAATTTCGTCAAATCACCTACCGAATCGTCTCGAAGTGGGCCTGCGGAATGTCTTCAATGTCTGGGCACGTTTTCTTTAGTTTTGGAATTATGCTAGCTGCCGCGTCGTGTTTCGCTTTTTGCTTCAACCCGCCAACACCCTTAGCCATATCGTTAACTGCACGATGCAAACAAAGGACTTTGAGCCATCTGTTGCCCTCCGCCACTCGTAGTTTGGTAATGGGAGTTTTTTTTTGGCGCAGTATTCCTGCAGGATGGATATTTTAGTTTTACCAAACGTAGCACCACTCATTATTTCTTGACACTTCGATTAAACAAACGCAATCACTGACGGATAGAAACGGAATGCTTTACTTGTCCCCTTTGAAGAGGAAACTAAGTTTCCTTCAGCTTGTCCCACTTGTCCTAAAATCAGCTTTAAGTTCTCTGTGTGTGTGACAAAGGATCACCTATTATTAAGCCCCGAACAGATAGCACCCGTTCCGTCCCGTCACGTAAAAATTGTTACGGAATTTGCCCCTCGGTAATAATAGGAGCAAATTCGGCCTGCGTTGGCTTAGTCGAGAGGGAGGCTTTTTGTTGACGAAAAAGAATTCGAAGGAACTCCAAAAAAATCGGCCAGCGAAGCACTCTGGCAACCCTGCCCACTGACACAATTTTTTCCCTACGCGGCACACCCACGGAGAAGCCTGCGTCTTCCCCAAGCTCGCTGAGTGACGCGCGGCCTTTCTGTGTGGTTGGGTCATGCGGCGGGGTAATCAGCTCGCTCGCTGAGAGGAGAAATGTTGCAGCAACCCGCCGGTGTTGCTGAACTCGCGAAGTGGGTGGCTGGGGGCCCGGTCAGCGGAGCGCCCGGTACAGCTGATCGCAAATTTTGGTGCTGCGAAATTTGCACAGCTGTTTTCGACTCCCACTCGATTCTCCCGGCACGACGACAATCGATTAAACTCCGGCGCGCGTCTCGGCACGCAGCGGGTGGTTGCTGAGTCATCATCGGGCTCCGCTGGACTTTGCTGGCTATCCTAGGTAAGTTCCTTCTCGACTTGGGCCTCCTTTTTTTTTTTTTGTGTGTGTGATCAACTGGTTTCGTTGGCATTTCCGCCCGCGACGCGACGCAGTTGTTTTAAAACAAAATGATTTTGTAATTATAAAGAATAGTAAATGAAAAATGTAATTCAAAATTGTAAAATTATAAAACACTAGGATCCTTTAACACAACATATACTTTAATTCCTGGAAATAGTGGTGATTCTTCTTGACGCACGAGCCCGGCGGCTTCTTTACGTCTAAACTTCCTATACATTTTTATTTTGTTCCGGTTGAGCTCCTCCATTTCTTTTGTTATATGATCCACGGAGGCATTTTCTGTGGACGTGCCAGCACCTGATAGCTCCCCGATGATTTTGATCACCTCTTTAGCGGCCAACTGCTCAGCCGCCTTTTTGGATGAAGCGGTGGCGCGTCTCTCAATCGTAGCCACCCTGCACGCAAAAGTAAACTGTGGAGCATCTGGGGATCCTGCAATCTCCACAAGATGAAAACTCGGTAACTGACGTTTCGTCCTGCGACACAATTTCGTCAAATCACCTACCGAATCGTCTCGAAGTGGGCCTGCGGAATGTCTTCAATGTCTGGGCACGTTTTCTTTAGTTTTGGAATTATGCTAGCTGCCGCGTCGTGTTTCGCTTTTTGCTTCAACCCGCCAACACCCTTAGCCATATCGTTAACTGCACGATGCAAACAAAGGACTTTGAGCCATCTGTTGCCCTCCGCCACTCGTAGTTTGGTAATGGGAGTTTTTTTTTGGCGCAGTATTCCTGCAGGATGGATATTTTAGTTTTACCAAACGTAGCACCACTCATTATTTCTTGACACTTCGATTAAACAAACGCAATCACTGACGGATAGAAACGGAATGCTTTACTTGTCCCCTTTGAAGAGGAAACTAAGTTTCCTTCAGCTTGTCCCACTTGTCCTAAAATCAGCTTTAAGTTCTCTGTGTGTGTGACAAAGGATCACCTATTATTAAGCCCCGAACAGATAGCACCCGTTCCGTCCCGTCACGTAAAAATTGTTACGGAATTTGCCCCTCGGTAATAATAGGAGCAAATTCGGCCTGCGTTGGCTTAGTCGAGAGGGAGGCTTTTTTTGTTGACGAAAAAGAATTCGAAGGAACTCCAAAAAAATCGGCCAGCGAAGCACTCTGGCAACCCTGCCCACTGACACAATTTTTTCCCTACGCGGCACACCCACGGAGAAGCCTGCGTCTTCCCCAAGCTCGCTGAGTGACGCGCGGCCTTTCTGTGTGGTTGGGTCATGCGGCGGGGTAATCAGCTCGCTCGCTGAGAGGAGAAATGTTGCAGCAACCCGCCGGTGTTGCTGAACTCGCGAAGTGGGTGGCTGGGGGCCCGGTCAGCGGAGCGCCCGGTACAGCTGATCGCAAATTTTGGTGCTGCGAAATTTGCACAGCTGTTTTCGACTCCCACTCGATTCTCCCGGCACGACGACAATCGATTAAACTCCGGCGCGCGTCTCGGCACGCAGCGGGTGGTTGCTGAGTCATCATCGGGCTCCGCTGGACTTTGCTGGCTATCCTAGGTAAGTTCCTTCTCGACTTGGGCCTCCTTTTTTTTTTTTTGTGTGTGTGATCAACTGGTTTCGTTGGCATTTCCGCCCGCGACGCGACGCAGTTGTTTTAAAACAAAATGATTTTGTAATTATAAAGAATAGTAAATGAAAAATGTAATTCAAAATTGTAAAATTATAAAACACTAGGATCCTTTAACACAACATATACTTTAATTCCTGGAAATAGTGGTGATTCTTCTTGACGCACGAGCCCGGCGGCTTCTTTACGTCTAAACTTCCTATACATTTTTATTTTGTTCCGGTTGAGCTCCTCCATTTCTTTTGTTATATGATCCACGGAGGCATTTTCTGTGGACGTGCCAGCACCTGATAGCTCCCCGATGATTTTGATCACCTCTTTAGCGGCCAACTGCTCAGCCGCCTTTTTGGATGAAGCGGTGGCGCGTCTCTCAATCGTAGCCACCCTGCACGCAAAAGTAAACTGTGGAGCATCTGGGGATCCTGCAATCTCCACAAGATGAAAACTCGGTAACTGACGTTTCGTCCTGCGACACAATTTCGTCAAATCACCTACCGAATCGTCTCGAAGTGGGCCTGCGGAATGTCTTCAATGTCTGGGCACGTTTTCTTTAGTTTTGGAATTATGCTAGCTGCCGCGTCGTGTTTCGCTTTTTGCTTCAACCCGCCAACACCCTTAGCCATATCGTTAACTGCACGATGCAAACAAAGGACTTTGAGCCATCTGTTGCCCTCCGCCACTCGTAGTTTGGTAATGGGAGTTTTTTTTTGGCGCAGTATTCCTGCAGGATGGATATTTTAGTTTTACCAAACGTAGCACCACTCATTATTTCTTGACACTTCGATTAAACAAACGCAATCACTGACGGATAGAAACGGAATGCTTTACTTGTCCCCTTTGAAGAGGAAACTAAGTTTCCTTCAGCTTGTCCCACTTGTCCTAAAATCAGCTTTAAGTTCTCTGTGTGTGTGACAAAGGATCACCTATTATTAAGCCCCGAACAGATAGCACCCGTTCCGTCCCGTCACGTAAAAATTGTTACGGAATTTGCCCCTCGGTAATAATAGGAGCAAATTCGGCCTGCGTTGGCTTAGTCGAGAGGGAGGCTTTTGTTGACGAAAAAGAATTCGAAGGAACTCCAAAAAAATCGGCCAGCGAAGCACTCTGGCAACCCTGCCCACTGACACAATTTTTTCCCTACGCGGCACACCCACGGAGAAGCCTGCGTCTTCCCCAAGCTCGCTGAGTGACGCGCGGCCTTTCTGTGTGGTTGGGTCATGCGGCGGGGTAATCAGCTCGCTCGCTGAGAGGAGAAATGTTGCAGCAACCCGCCGGTGTTGCTGAACTCGCGAAGTGGGTGGCTGGGGGCCCGGTCAGCGGAGCGCCCGGTACAGCTGATCGCAAATTTTGGTGCTGCGAAATTTGCACAGCTGTTTTCGACTCCCACTCGATTCTCCCGGCACGACGACAATCGATTAAACTCCGGCGCGCGTCTCGGCACGCAGCGGGTGGTTGCTGAGTCATCATCGGGCTCCGCTGGACTTTGCTGGCTATCCTAGGTAAGTTCCTTCTCGACTTGGGCCTCCTTTTTTTTTTTTTGTGTGTGTGATCAACTGGTTTCGTTGGCATTTCCGCCCGCGACGCGACGCAGTTGTTTTAAAACAAAATGATTTTGTAATTATAAAGAATAGTAAATGAAAAATGTAATTCAAAATTGTAAAATTATAAAACACTAGGATCCTTTAACACAACATATACTTTAATTCCTGGAAATAGTGGTGATTCTTCTTGACGCACGAGCCCGGCGGCTTCTTTACGTCTAAACTTCCTATACATTTTTATTTTGTTCCGGTTGAGCTCCTCCATTTCTTTTGTTATATGATCCACGGAGGCATTTTCTGTGGACGTGCCAGCACCTGATAGCTCCCCGATGATTTTGATCACCTCTTTAGCGGCCAACTGCTCAGCCGCCTTTTTGGATGAAGCGGTGGCGCGTCTCTCAATCGTAGCCACCCTGCACGCAAAAGTAAACTGTGGAGCATCTGGGGATCCTGCAATCTCCACAAGATGAAAACTCGGTAACTGACGTTTCGTCCTGCGACACAATTTCGTCAAATCACCTACCGAATCGTCTCGAAGTGGGCCTGCGGAATGTCTTCAATGTCTGGGCACGTTTTCTTTAGTTTTGGAATTATGCTAGCTGCCGCGTCGTGTTTCGCTTTTTGCTTCAACCCGCCAACACCCTTAGCCATATCGTTAACTGCACGATGCAAACAAAGGACTTTGAGCCATCTGTTGCCCTCCGCCACTCGTAGTTTGGTAATGGGAGTTTTTTTTTGGCGCAGTATTCCTGCAGGATGGATATTTTAGTTTTACCAAACGTAGCACCACTCATTATTTCTTGACACTTCGATTAAACAAACGCAATCACTGACGGATAGAAACGGAATGCTTTACTTGTCCCCTTTGAAGAGGAAACTAAGTTTCCTTCAGCTTGTCCCACTTGTCCTAAAATCAGCTTTAAGTTCTCTGTGTGTGTGACAAAGGATCACCTATTATTAAGCCCCGAACAGATAGCACCCGTTCCGTCCCGTCACGTAAAAATTGTTACGGAATTTGCCCCTCGGTAATAATAGGAGCAAATTCGGCCTGCGTTGGCTTAGTCGAGAGGGAGGCTTTTGTTGACGAAAAAGAATTCGAAGGAACTCCAAAAAAATCGGCCAGCGAAGCACTCTGGCAACCCTGCCCACTGACACAATTTTTTCCCTACGCGGCACACCCACGGAGAAGCCTGCGTCTTCCCCAAGCTCGCTGAGTGACGCGCGGCCTTTCTGTGTGGTTGGGTCATGCGGCGGGGTAATCAGCTCGCTCGCTGAGAGGAGAAATGTTGCAGCAACCCGCCGGTGTTGCTGAACTCGCGAAGTGGGTGGCTGGGGGCCCGGTCAGCGGAGCGCCCGGTACAGCTGATCGCAAATTTTGGTGCTGCGAAATTTGCACAGCTGTTTTCGACTCCCACTCGATTCTCCCGGCACGACGACAATCGATTAAACTCCGGCGCGCGTCTCGGCACGCAGCGGGTGGTTGCTGAGTCATCATCGGGCTCCGCTGGACTTTGCTGGCTATCCTAGGTAAGTTCCTTCTCGACTTGGGCCTCCTTTTTTTTTTTTTGTGTGTGTGATCAACTGGTTTCGTTGGCATTTCCGCCCGCGACGCGACGCAGTTGTTTTAAAACAAAATGATTTTGTAATTATAAAGAATAGTAAATGAAAAATGTAATTCAAAATTGTAAAATTATAAAACACTAGGATCCTTTAACACAACATATACTTTAATTCCTGGAAATAGTGGTGATTCTTCTTGACGCACGAGCCCGGCGGCTTCTTTACGTCTAAACTTCCTATACATTTTTATTTTGTTCCGGTTGAGCTCCTCCATTTCTTTTGTTATATGATCCACGGAGGCATTTTCTGTGGACGTGCCAGCACCTGATAGCTCCCCGATGATTTTGATCACCTCTTTAGCGGCCAACTGCTCAGCCGCCTTTTTGGATGAAGCGGTGGCGCGTCTCTCAATCGTAGCCACCCTGCACGCAAAAGTAAACTGTGGAGCATCTGGGGATCCTGCAATCTCCACAAGATGAAAACTCGGTAACTGACGTTTCGTCCTGCGACACAATTTCGTCAAATCACCTACCGAATCGTCTCGAAGTGGGCCTGCGGAATGTCTTCAATGTCTGGGCACGTTTTCTTTAGTTTTGGAATTATGCTAGCTGCCGCGTCGTGTTTCGCTTTTTGCTTCAACCCGCCAACACCCTTAGCCATATCGTTAACTGCACGATGCAAACAAAGGACTTTGAGCCATCTGTTGCCCTCCGCCACTCGTAGTTTGGTAATGGGAGTTTTTTTTTGGCGCAGTATTCCTGCAGGATGGATATTTTAGTTTTACCAAACGTAGCACCACTCATTATTTCTTGACACTTCGATTAAACAAACGCAATCACTGACGGATAGAAACGGAATGCTTTACTTGTCCCCTTTGAAGAGGAAACTAAGTTTCCTTCAGCTTGTCCCACTTGTCCTAAAATCAGCTTTAAGTTCTCTGTGTGTGTGACAAAGGATCACCTATTATTAAGCCCCGAACAGATAGCACCCGTTCCGTCCCGTCACGTAAAAATTGTTACGGAATTTGCCCCTCGGTAATAATAGGAGCAAATTCGGCCTGCGTTGGCTTAGTCGAGAGGGAGGCTTTTGTTGACGAAAAAGAATTCGAAGGAACTCCAAAAAAATCGGCCAGCGAAGCACTCTGGCAACCCTGCCCACTGACACAATTTTTTCCCTACGCGGCACACCCACGGAGAAGCCTGCGTCTTCCCCAAGCTCGCTGAGTGACGCGCGGCCTTTCTGTGTGGTTGGGTCATGCGGCGGGGTAATCAGCTCGCTCGCTGAGAGGAGAAATGTTGCAGCAACCCGCCGGTGTTGCTGAACTCGCGAAGTGGGTGGCTGGGGGCCCGGTCAGCGGAGCGCCCGGTACAGCTGATCGCAAATTTTGGTGCTGCGAAATTTGCACAGCTGTTTTCGACTCCCACTCGATTCTCCCGGCACGACGACAATCGATTAAACTCCGGCGCGCGTCTCGGCACGCAGCGGGTGGTTGCTGAGTCATCATCGGGCTCCGCTGGACTTTGCTGGCTATCCTAGGTAAGTTCCTTCTCGACTTGGGCCTCCTTTTTTTTTTTTTGTGTGTGTGATCAACTGGTTTCGTTGGCATTTCCGCCCGCGACGCGACGCAGTTGTTTTAAAACAAAATGATTTTGTAATTATAAAGAATAGTAAATGAAAAATGTAATTCAAAATTGTAAAATTATAAAACACTAGGATCCTTTAACACAACATATACTTTAATTCCTGGAAATAGTGGTGATTCTTCTTGACGCACGAGCCCGGCGGCTTCTTTACGTCTAAACTTCCTATACATTTTTATTTTGTTCCGGTTGAGCTCCTCCATTTCTTTTGTTATATGATCCACGGAGGCATTTTCTGTGGACGTGCCAGCACCTGATAGCTCCCCGATGATTTTGATCACCTCTTTAGCGGCCAACTGCTCAGCCGCCTTTTTGGATGAAGCGGTGGCGCGTCTCTCAATCGTAGCCACCCTGCACGCAAAAGTAAACTGTGGAGCATCTGGGGATCCTGCAATCTCCACAAGATGAAAACTCGGTAACTGACGTTTCGTCCTGCGACACAATTTCGTCAAATCACCTACCGAATCGTCTCGAAGTGGGCCTGCGGAATGTCTTCAATGTCTGGGCACGTTTTCTTTAGTTTTGGAATTATGCTAGCTGCCGCGTCGTGTTTCGCTTTTTGCTTCAACCCGCCAACACCCTTAGCCATATCGTTAACTGCACGATGCAAACAAAGGACTTTGAGCCATCTGTTGCCCTCCGCCACTCGTAGTTTGGTAATGGGAGTTTTTTTTTGGCGCAGTATTCCTGCAGGATGGATATTTTAGTTTTACCAAACGTAGCACCACTCATTATTTCTTGACACTTCGATTAAACAAACGCAATCACTGACGGATAGAAACGGAATGCTTTACTTGTCCCCTTTGAAGAGGAAACTAAGTTTCCTTCAGCTTGTCCCACTTGTCCTAAAATCAGCTTTAAGTTCTCTGTGTGTGTGACAAAGGATCACCTATTATTAAGCCCCGAACAGATAGCACCCGTTCCGTCCCGTCACGTAAAAATTGTTACGGAATTTGCCCCTCGGTAATAATAGGAGCAAATTCGGCCTGCGTTGGCTTAGTCGAGAGGGAGGCTTTTGTTGACGAAAAAGAATTCGAAGGAACTCCAAAAAAATCGGCCAGCGAAGCACTCTGGCAACCCTGCCCACTGACACAATTTTTTCCCTACGCGGCACACCCACGGAGAAGCCTGCGTCTTCCCCAAGCTCGCTGAGTGACGCGCGGCCTTTCTGTGTGGTTGGGTCATGCGGCGGGGTAATCAGCTCGCTCGCTGAGAGGAGAAATGTTGCAGCAACCCGCCGGTGTTGCTGAACTCGCGAAGTGGGTGGCTGGGGGCCCGGTCAGCGGAGCGCCCGGTACAGCTGATCGCAAATTTTGGTGCTGCGAAATTTGCACAGCTGTTTTCGACTCCCACTCGATTCTCCCGGCACGACGACAATCGATTAAACTCCGGCGCGCGTCTCGGCACGCAGCGGGTGGTTGCTGAGTCATCATCGGGCTCCGCTGGACTTTGCTGGCTATCCTAGGTAAGTTCCTTCTCGACTTGGGCCTCCTTTTTTTTTTTTTGTGTGTGTGATCAACTGGTTTCGTTGGCATTTCCGCCCGCGACGCGACGCAGTTGTTTTAAAACAAAATGATTTTGTAATTATAAAGAATAGTAAATGAAAAATGTAATTCAAAATTGTAAAATTATAAAACACTAGGATCCTTTAACACAACATATACTTTAATTCCTGGAAATAGTGGTGATTCTTCTTGACGCACGAGCCCGGCGGCTTCTTTACGTCTAAACTTCCTATACATTTTTATTTTGTTCCGGTTGAGCTCCTCCATTTCTTTTGTTATATGATCCACGGAGGCATTTTCTGTGGACGTGCCAGCACCTGATAGCTCCCCGATGATTTTGATCACCTCTTTAGCGGCCAACTGCTCAGCCGCCTTTTTGGATGAAGCGGTGGCGCGTCTCTCAATCGTAGCCACCCTGCACGCAAAAGTAAACTGTGGAGCATCTGGGGATCCTGCAATCTCCACAAGATGAAAACTCGGTAACTGACGTTTCGTCCTGCGACACAATTTCGTCAAATCACCTACCGAATCGTCTCGAAGTGGGCCTGCGGAATGTCTTCAATGTCTGGGCACGTTTTCTTTAGTTTTGGAATTATGCTAGCTGCCGCGTCGTGTTTCGCTTTTTGCTTCAACCCGCCAACACCCTTAGCCATATCGTTAACTGCACGATGCAAACAAAGGACTTTGAGCCATCTGTTGCCCTCCGCCACTCGTAGTTTGGTAATGGGAGTTTTTTTTTGGCGCAGTATTCCTGCAGGATGGATATTTTAGTTTTACCAAACGTAGCACCACTCATTATTTCTTGACACTTCGATTAAACAAACGCAATCACTGACGGATAGAAACGGAATGCTTTACTTGTCCCCTTTGAAGAGGAAACTAAGTTTCCTTCAGCTTGTCCCACTTGTCCTAAAATCAGCTTTAAGTTCTCTGTGTGTGTGACAAAGGATCACCTATTATTAAGCCCCGAACAGATAGCACCCGTTCCGTCCCGTCACGTAAAAATTGTTACGGAATTTGCCCCTCGGTAATAATAGGAGCAAATTCGGCCTGCGTTGGCTTAGTCGAGAGGGAGGCTTTTGTTGACGAAAAAGAATTCGAAGGAACTCCAAAAAAATCGGCCAGCGAAGCACTCTGGCAACCCTGCCCACTGACACAATTTTTTCCCTACGCGGCACACCCACGGAGAAGCCTGCGTCTTCCCCAAGCTCGCTGAGTGACGCGCGGCCTTTCTGTGTGGTTGGGTCATGCGGCGGGGTAATCAGCTCGCTCGCTGAGAGGAGAAATGTTGCAGCAACCCGCCGGTGTTGCTGAACTCGCGAAGTGGGTGGCTGGGGGCCCGGTCAGCGGAGCGCCCGGTACAGCTGATCGCAAATTTTGGTGCTGCGAAATTTGCACAGCTGTTTTCGACTCCCACTCGATTCTCCCGGCACGACGACAATCGATTAAACTCCGGCGCGCGTCTCGGCACGCAGCGGGTGGTTGCTGAGTCATCATCGGGCTCCGCTGGACTTTGCTGGCTATCCTAGGTAAGTTCCTTCTCGACTTGGGCCTCCTTTTTTTTTTTTTGTGTGTGTGATCAACTGGTTTCGTTGGCATTTCCGCCCGCGACGCGACGCAGTTGTTTTAAAACAAAATGATTTTGTAATTATAAAGAATAGTAAATGAAAAATGTAATTCAAAATTGTAAAATTATAAAACACTAGGATCCTTTAACACAACATATACTTTAATTCCTGGAAATAGTGGTGATTCTTCTTGACGCACGAGCCCGGCGGCTTCTTTACGTCTAAACTTCCTATACATTTTTATTTTGTTCCGGTTGAGCTCCTCCATTTCTTTTGTTATATGATCCACGGAGGCATTTTCTGTGGACGTGCCAGCACCTGATAGCTCCCCGATGATTTTGATCACCTCTTTAGCGGCCAACTGCTCAGCCGCCTTTTTGGATGAAGCGGTGGCGCGTCTCTCAATCGTAGCCACCCTGCACGCAAAAGTAAACTGTGGAGCATCTGGGGATCCTGCAATCTCCACAAGATGAAAACTCGGTAACTGACGTTTCGTCCTGCGACACAATTTCGTCAAATCACCTACCGAATCGTCTCGAAGTGGGCCTGCGGAATGTCTTCAATGTCTGGGCACGTTTTCTTTAGTTTTGGAATTATGCTAGCTGCCGCGTCGTGTTTCGCTTTTTGCTTCAACCCGCCAACACCCTTAGCCATATCGTTAACTGCACGATGCAAACAAAGGACTTTGAGCCATCTGTTGCCCTCCGCCACTCGTAGTTTGGTAATGGGAGTTTTTTTTTGGCGCAGTATTCCTGCAGGATGGATATTTTAGTTTTACCAAACGTAGCACCACTCATTATTTCTTGACACTTCGATTAAACAAACGCAATCACTGACGGATAGAAACGGAATGCTTTACTTGTCCCCTTTGAAGAGGAAACTAAGTTTCCTTCAGCTTGTCCCACTTGTCCTAAAATCAGCTTTAAGTTCTCTGTGTGTGTGACAAAGGATCACCTATTATTAAGCCCCGAACAGATAGCACCCGTTCCGTCCCGTCACGTAAAAATTGTTACGGAATTTGCCCCTCGGTAATAATAGGAGCAAATTCGGCCTGCGTTGGCTTAGTCGAGAGGGAGGCTTTTGTTGACGAAAAAGAATTCGAAGGAACTCCAAAAAAATCGGCCAGCGAAGCACTCTGGCAACCCTGCCCACTGACACAATTTTTTCCCTACGCGGCACACCCACGGAGAAGCCTGCGTCTTCCCCAAGCTCGCTGAGTGACGCGCGGCCTTTCTGTGTGGTTGGGTCATGCGGCGGGGTAATCAGCTCGCTCGCTGAGAGGAGAAATGTTGCAGCAACCCGCCGGTGTTGCTGAACTCGCGAAGTGGGTGGCTGGGGGCCCGGTCAGCGGAGCGCCCGGTACAGCTGATCGCAAATTTTGGTGCTGCGAAATTTGCACAGCTGTTTTCGACTCCCACTCGATTCTCCCGGCACGACGACAATCGATTAAACTCCGGCGCGCGTCTCGGCACGCAGCGGGTGGTTGCTGAGTCATCATCGGGCTCCGCTGGACTTTGCTGGCTATCCTAGGTAAGTTCCTTCTCGACTTGGGCCTCCTTTTTTTTTTTTTGTGTGTGTGATCAACTGGTTTCGTTGGCATTTCCGCCCGCGACGCGACGCAGTTGTTTTAAAACAAAATGATTTTGTAATTATAAAGAATAGTAAATGAAAAATGTAATTCAAAATTGTAAAATTATAAAACACTAGGATCCTTTAACACAACATATACTTTAATTCCTGGAAATAGTGGTGATTCTTCTTGACGCACGAGCCCGGCGGCTTCTTTACGTCTAAACTTCCTATACATTTTTATTTTGTTCCGGTTGAGCTCCTCCATTTCTTTTGTTATATGATCCACGGAGGCATTTTCTGTGGACGTGCCAGCACCTGATAGCTCCCCGATGATTTTGATCACCTCTTTAGCGGCCAACTGCTCAGCCGCCTTTTTGGATGAAGCGGTGGCGCGTCTCTCAATCGTAGCCACCCTGCACGCAAAAGTAAACTGTGGAGCATCTGGGGATCCTGCAATCTCCACAAGATGAAAACTCGGTAACTGACGTTTCGTCCTGCGACACAATTTCGTCAAATCACCTACCGAATCGTCTCGAAGTGGGCCTGCGGAATGTCTTCAATGTCTGGGCACGTTTTCTTTAGTTTTGGAATTATGCTAGCTGCCGCGTCGTGTTTCGCTTTTTGCTTCAACCCGCCAACACCCTTAGCCATATCGTTAACTGCACGATGCAAACAAAGGACTTTGAGCCATCTGTTGCCCTCCGCCACTCGTAGTTTGGTAATGGGAGTTTTTTTTTGGCGCAGTATTCCTGCAGGATGGATATTTTAGTTTTACCAAACGTAGCACCACTCATTATTTCTTGACACTTCGATTAAACAAACGCAATCACTGACGGATAGAAACGGAATGCTTTACTTGTCCCCTTTGAAGAGGAAACTAAGTTTCCTTCAGCTTGTCCCACTTGTCCTAAAATCAGCTTTAAGTTCTCTGTGTGTGTGACAAAGGATCACCTATTATTAAGCCCCGAACAGATAGCACCCGTTCCGTCCCGTCACGTAAAAATTGTTACGGAATTTGCCCCTCGGTAATAATAGGAGCAAATTCGGCCTGCGTTGGCTTAGTCGAGAGGGAGGCTTTTGTTGACGAAAAAGAATTCGAAGGAACTCCAAAAAAATCGGCCAGCGAAGCACTCTGGCAACCCTGCCCACTGACACAATTTTTTCCCTACGCGGCACACCCACGGAGAAGCCTGCGTCTTCCCCAAGCTCGCTGAGTGACGCGCGGCCTTTCTGTGTGGTTGGGTCATGCGGCGGGGTAATCAGCTCGCTCGCTGAGAGGAGAAATGTTGCAGCAACCCGCCGGTGTTGCTGAACTCGCGAAGTGGGTGGCTGGGGGCCCGGTCAGCGGAGCGCCCGGTACAGCTGATCGCAAATTTTGGTGCTGCGAAATTTGCACAGCTGTTTTCGACTCCCACTCGATTCTCCCGGCACGACGACAATCGATTAAACTCCGGCGCGCGTCTCGGCACGCAGCGGGTGGTTGCTGAGTCATCATCGGGCTCCGCTGGACTTTGCTGGCTATCCTAGGTAAGTTCCTTCTCGACTTGGGCCTCCTTTTTTTTTTTTTGTGTGTGTGATCAACTGGTTTCGTTGGCATTTCCGCCCGCGACGCGACGCAGTTGTTTTAAAACAAAATGATTTTGTAATTATAAAGAATAGTAAATGAAAAATGTAATTCAAAATTGTAAAATTATAAAACACTAGGATCCTTTAACACAACATATACTTTAATTCCTGGAAATAGTGGTGATTCTTCTTGACGCACGAGCCCGGCGGCTTCTTTACGTCTAAACTTCCTATACATTTTTATTTTGTTCCGGTTGAGCTCCTCCATTTCTTTTGTTATATGATCCACGGAGGCATTTTCTGTGGACGTGCCAGCACCTGATAGCTCCCCGATGATTTTGATCACCTCTTTAGCGGCCAACTGCTCAGCCGCCTTTTTGGATGAAGCGGTGGCGCGTCTCTCAATCGTAGCCACCCTGCACGCAAAAGTAAACTGTGGAGCATCTGGGGATCCTGCAATCTCCACAAGATGAAAACTCGGTAACTGACGTTTCGTCCTGCGACACAATTTCGTCAAATCACCTACCGAATCGTCTCGAAGTGGGCCTGCGGAATGTCTTCAATGTCTGGGCACGTTTTCTTTAGTTTTGGAATTATGCTAGCTGCCGCGTCGTGTTTCGCTTTTTGCTTCAACCCGCCAACACCCTTAGCCATATCGTTAACTGCACGATGCAAACAAAGGACTTTGAGCCATCTGTTGCCCTCCGCCACTCGTAGTTTGGTAATGGGAGTTTTTTTTTGGCGCAGTATTCCTGCAGGATGGATATTTTAGTTTTACCAAACGTAGCACCACTCATTATTTCTTGACACTTCGATTAAACAAACGCAATCACTGACGGATAGAAACGGAATGCTTTACTTGTCCCCTTTGAAGAGGAAACTAAGTTTCCTTCAGCTTGTCCCACTTGTCCTAAAATCAGCTTTAAGTTCTCTGTGTGTGTGACAAAGGATCACCTATTATTAAGCCCCGAACAGATAGCACCCGTTCCGTCCCGTCACGTAAAAATTGTTACGGAATTTGCCCCTCGGTAATAATAGGAGCAAATTCGGCCTGCGTTGGCTTAGTCGAGAGGGAGGCTTTTTGTTGACGAAAAAGAATTCGAAGGAACTCCAAAAAAATCGGCCAGCGAAGCACTCTGGCAACCCTGCCCACTGACACAATTTTTTCCCTACGCGGCACACCCACGGAGAAGCCTGCGTCTTCCCCAAGCTCGCTGAGTGACGCGCGGCCTTTCTGTGTGGTTGGGTCATGCGGCGGGGTAATCAGCTCGCTCGCTGAGAGGAGAAATGTTGCAGCAACCCGCCGGTGTTGCTGAACTCGCGAAGTGGGTGGCTGGGGGCCCGGTCAGCGGAGCGCCCGGTACAGCTGATCGCAAATTTTGGTGCTGCGAAATTTGCACAGCTGTTTTCGACTCCCACTCGATTCTCCCGGCACGACGACAATCGATTAAACTCCGGCGCGCGTCTCGGCACGCAGCGGGTGGTTGCTGAGTCATCATCGGGCTCCGCTGGACTTTGCTGGCTATCCTAGGTAAGTTCCTTCTCGACTTGGGCCTCCTTTTTTTTTTTTTGTGTGTGTGATCAACTGGTTTCGTTGGCATTTCCGCCCGCGACGCGACGCAGTTGTTTTAAAACAAAATGATTTTGTAATTATAAAGAATAGTAAATGAAAAATGTAATTCAAAATTGTAAAATTATAAAACACTAGGATCCTTTAACACAACATATACTTTAATTCCTGGAAATAGTGGTGATTCTTCTTGACGCACGAGCCCGGCGGCTTCTTTACGTCTAAACTTCCTATACATTTTTATTTTGTTCCGGTTGAGCTCCTCCATTTCTTTTGTTATATGATCCACGGAGGCATTTTCTGTGGACGTGCCAGCACCTGATAGCTCCCCGATGATTTTGATCACCTCTTTAGCGGCCAACTGCTCAGCCGCCTTTTTGGATGAAGCGGTGGCGCGTCTCTCAATCGTAGCCACCCTGCACGCAAAAGTAAACTGTGGAGCATCTGGGGATCCTGCAATCTCCACAAGATGAAAACTCGGTAACTGACGTTTCGTCCTGCGACACAATTTCGTCAAATCACCTACCGAATCGTCTCGAAGTGGGCCTGCGGAATGTCTTCAATGTCTGGGCACGTTTTCTTTAGTTTTGGAATTATGCTAGCTGCCGCGTCGTGTTTCGCTTTTTGCTTCAACCCGCCAACACCCTTAGCCATATCGTTAACTGCACGATGCAAACAAAGGACTTTGAGCCATCTGTTGCCCTCCGCCACTCGTAGTTTGGTAATGGGAGTTTTTTTTTGGCGCAGTATTCCTGCAGGATGGATATTTTAGTTTTACCAAACGTAGCACCACTCATTATTTCTTGACACTTCGATTAAACAAACGCAATCACTGACGGATAGAAACGGAATGCTTTACTTGTCCCCTTTGAAGAGGAAACTAAGTTTCCTTCAGCTTGTCCCACTTGTCCTAAAATCAGCTTTAAGTTCTCTGTGTGTGTGACAAAGGATCACCTATTATTAAGCCCCGAACAGATAGCACCCGTTCCGTCCCGTCACGTAAAAATTGTTACGGAATTTGCCCCTCGGTAATAATAGGAGCAAATTCGGCCTGCGTTGGCTTAGTCGAGAGGGAGGCTTTTTTTGTTGACGAAAAAGAATTCGAAGGAACTCCAAAAAAATCGGCCAGCGAAGCACTCTGGCAACCCTGCCCACTGACACAATTTTTTCCCTACGCGGCACACCCACGGAGAAGCCTGCGTCTTCCCCAAGCTCGCTGAGTGACGCGCGGCCTTTCTGTGTGGTTGGGTCATGCGGCGGGGTAATCAGCTCGCTCGCTGAGAGGAGAAATGTTGCAGCAACCCGCCGGTGTTGCTGAACTCGCGAAGTGGGTGGCTGGGGGCCCGGTCAGCGGAGCGCCCGGTACAGCTGATCGCAAATTTTGGTGCTGCGAAATTTGCACAGCTGTTTTCGACTCCCACTCGATTCTCCCGGCACGACGACAATCGATTAAACTCCGGCGCGCGTCTCGGCACGCAGCGGGTGGTTGCTGAGTCATCATCGGGCTCCGCTGGACTTTGCTGGCTATCCTAGGTAAGTTCCTTCTCGACTTGGGCCTCCTTTTTTTTTTTTTGTGTGTGTGATCAACTGGTTTCGTTGGCATTTCCGCCCGCGACGCGACGCAGTTGTTTTAAAACAAAATGATTTTGTAATTATAAAGAATAGTAAATGAAAAATGTAATGTAATTCAAAATTGTAAAATTATAAAACACTAGGATCCTTTAACACAACATATACTTTAATTCCTGGAAATAGTGGTGATTCTTCTTGACGCACGAGCCCGGCGGCTTCTTTACGTCTAAACTTCCTATACATTTTTATTTTGTTCCGGTTGAGCTCCTCCATTTCTTTTGTTATATGATCCACGGAGGCATTTTCTGTGGACGTGCCAGCACCTGATAGCTCCCCGATGATTTTGATCACCTCTTTAGCGGCCAACTGCTCAGCCGCCTTTTTGGATGAAGCGGTGGCGCGTCTCTCAATCGTAGCCACCCTGCACGCAAAAGTAAACTGTGGAGCATCTGGGGATCCTGCAATCTCCACAAGATGAAAACTCGGTAACTGACGTTTCGTCCTGCGACACAATTTCGTCAAATCACCTACCGAATCGTCTCGAAGTGGGCCTGCGGAATGTCTTCAATGTCTGGGCACGTTTTCTTTAGTTTTGGAATTATGCTAGCTGCCGCGTCGTGTTTCGCTTTTTGCTTCAACCCGCCAACACCCTTAGCCATATCGTTAACTGCACGATGCAAACAAAGGACTTTGAGCCATCTGTTGCCCTCCGCCACTCGTAGTTTGGTAATGGGAGTTTTTTTTTGGCGCAGTATTCCTGCAGGATGGATATTTTAGTTTTACCAAACGTAGCACCACTCATTATTTCTTGACACTTCGATTAAACAAACGCAATCACTGACGGATAGAAACGGAATGCTTTACTTGTCCCCTTTGAAGAGGAAACTAAGTTTCCTTCAGCTTGTCCCACTTGTCCTAAAATCAGCTTTAAGTTCTCTGTGTGTGTGACAAAGGATCACCTATTATTAAGCCCCGAACAGATAGCACCCGTTCCGTCCCGTCACGTAAAAATTGTTACGGAATTTGCCCCTCGGTAATAATAGGAGCAAATTCGGCCTGCGTTGGCTTAGTCGAGAGGGAGGCTTTTTTGTTGACGAAAAAGAATTCGAAGGAACTCCAAAAAAATCGGCCAGCGAAGCACTCTGGCAACCCTGCCCACTGACACAATTTTTTCCCTACGCGGCACACCCACGGAGAAGCCTGCGTCTTCCCCAAGCTCGCTGAGTGACGCGCGGCCTTTCTGTGTGGTTGGGTCATGCGGCGGGGTAATCAGCTCGCTCGCTGAGAGGAGAAATGTTGCAGCAACCCGCCGGTGTTGCTGAACTCGCGAAGTGGGTGGCTGGGGGCCCGGTCAGCGGAGCGCCCGGTACAGCTGATCGCAAATTTTGGTGCTGCGAAATTTGCACAGCTGTTTTCGACTCCCACTCGATTCTCCCGGCACGACGACAATCGATTAAACTCCGGCGCGCGTCTCGGCACGCAGCGGGTGGTTGCTGAGTCATCATCGGGCTCCGCTGGACTTTGCTGGCTATCCTAGGTAAGTTCCTTCTCGACTTGGGCCTCCTTTTTTTTTTTTTGTGTGTGTGATCAACTGGTTTCGTTGGCATTTCCGCCCGCGACGCGACGCAGTTGTTTTAAAACAAAATGATTTTGTAATTATAAAGAATAGTAAATGAAAAATGTAATTCAAAATTGTAAAATTATAAAACACTAGGATCCTTTAACACAACATATACTTTAATTCCTGGAAATAGTGGTGATTCTTCTTGACGCACGAGCCCCGGCGGCTTCTTTACGTCTAAACTTCCTATACATTTTTATTTTGTTCCGGTTGAGCTCCTCCATTTCTTTTGTTATATGATCCACGGAGGCATTTTCTGTGGACGTGCCAGCACCTGATAGCTCCCCGATGATTTTGATCACCTCTTTAGCGGCCAACTGCTCAGCCGCCTTTTTGGATGAAGCGGTGGCGCGTCTCTCAATCGTAGCCACCCTGCACGCAAAAGTAAACTGTGGAGCATCTGGGGATCCTGCAATCTCCACAAGATGAAAACTCGGTAACTGACGTTTCGTCCTGCGACACAATTTCGTCAAATCACCTACCGAATCGTCTCGAAGTGGGCCTGCGGA
This sequence comes from Machimus atricapillus, assembly GCA_933228815.1. Taxonomy (NCBI): domain Eukaryota; kingdom Metazoa; phylum Arthropoda; class Insecta; order Diptera; family Asilidae; genus Machimus; species Machimus atricapillus. Next base: position 19,081 of record CAKOGC010000016.1, read on the forward strand.
ATGTCTTCAATGTCTGGGCACGTTTTCTTTAGTTTTGGAATTATGCTAGCTGCCGCGTCGTGTTTCGCTTTTTGCTTCAACCCGCCAACACCCTTAGCCATATCGTTAACTGCACGATGCAAACAAAGGACTTTGAGCCATCTGTTGCCCTCCGCCACTCGTAGTTTGGTAATGGGAGTTTTTTTTTGGCGCAGTATTCCTGCAGGATGGATATTTTAGTTTTACCAAACGTAGCACCACTCATTATTTCTTGACACTTCGATTAAACAAACGCAATCACTGACGGATAGAAACGGAATGCTTTACTTGTCCCCTTTGAAGAGGAAACTAAGTTTCCTTCAGCTTGTCCCACTTGTCCTAAAATCAGCTTTAAGTTCTCTGTGTGTGTGACAAAGGATCACCTATTATTAAGCCCCGAACAGATAGCACCCGTTCCGTCCCGTCACGTAAAAATTGTTACGGAATTTGCCCCTCGGTAATAATAGGAGCAAATTCGGCCTGCGTTGGCTTAGTCGAGAGGGAGGCTTTTTTTGTTGACGAAAAAGAATTCGAAGGAACTCCAAAAAAATCGGCCAGCGAAGCACTCTGGCAACCCTGCCCACTGACACAATTTTTTCCCTACGCGGCACACCCACGGAGAAGCCTGCGTCTTCCCCAAGCTCGCTGAGTGACGCGCGGCCTTTCTGTGTGGTTGGGTCATGCGGCGGGGTAATCAGCTCGCTCGCTGAGAGGAGAAATGTTGCAGCAACCCGCCGGTGTTGCTGAACTCGCGAAGTGGGTGGCTGGGGGCCCGGTCAGCGGAGCGCCCGGTACAGCTGATCGCAAATTTTGGTGCTGCGAAATTTGCACAGCTGTTTTCGACTCCCACTCGATTCTCCCGGCACGACGACAATCGATTAAACTCCGGCGCGCGTCTCGGCACGCAGCGGGTGGTTGCTGAGTCATCATCGGGCTCCGCTGGACTTTGCTGGCTATCCTAGGTAAGTTCCTTCTCGACTTGGGCCTCCTTTTTTTTTTTTTGTGTGTGTGATCAACTGGTTTCGTTGGCATTTCCGCCCGCGACGCGACGCAGTTGTTTTAAAACAAAATGATTTTGTAATTATAAAGAATAGTAAATGAAAAATGTAATTCAAAATTGTAAAATTATAAAACACTAGGATCCTTTAACACAACATATACTTTAATTCCTGGAAATAGTGGTGATTCTTCTTGACGCACGAGCCCGGCGGCTTCTTTACGTCTAAACTTCCTATACATTTTTATTTTGTTCCGGTTGAGCTCCTCCATTTCTTTTGTTATATGATCCACGGAGGCATTTTCTGTGGACGTGCCAGCACCTGATAGCTCCCCGATGATTTTGATCACCTCTTTAGCGGCCAACTGCTCAGCCGCCTTTTTGGATGAAGCGGTGGCGCGTCTCTCAATCGTAGCCACCCTGCACGCAAAAGTAAACTGTGGAGCATCTGGGGATCCTGCAATCTCCACAAGATGAAAACTCGGTAACTGACGTTTCGTCCTGCGACACAATTTCGTCAAATCACCTACCGAATCGTCTCGAAGTGGGCCTGCGGAATGTCTTCAATGTCTGGGCACGTTTTCTTTAGTTTTGGAATTATGCTAGCTGCCGCGTCGTGTTTCGCTTTTTGCTTCAACCCGCCAACACCCTTAGCCATATCGTTAACTGCACGATGCAAACAAAGGACTTTGAGCCATCTGTTGCCCTCCGCCACTCGTAGTTTGGTAATGGGAGTTTTTTTTTGGCGCAGTATTCCTGCAGGATGGATATTTTAGTTTTACCAAACGTAGCACCACTCATTATTTCTTGACACTTCGATTAAACAAACGCAATCACTGACGGATAGAAACGGAATGCTTTACTTGTCCCCTTTGAAGAGGAAACTAAGTTTCCTTCAGCTTGTCCCACTTGTCCTAAAATCAGCTTTAAGTTCTCTGTGTGTGTGACAAAGGATCACCTATTATTAAGCCCCGAACAGATAGCACCCGTTCCGTCCCGTCACGTAAAAATTGTTACGGAATTTGCCCCTCGGTAATAATAGGAGCAAATTCGGCCTGCGTTGGCTTAGTCGAGAGGGAGGCTTTTTGTTGACGAAAAAGAATTCGAAGGAACTCCAAAAAAATCGGCCAGCGAAGCACTCTGGCAACCCTGCCCACTGACACAATTTTTTCCCTACGCGGCACACCCACGGAGAAGCCTGCGTCTTCCCCAAGCTCGCTGAGTGACGCGCGGCCTTTCTGTGTGGTTGGGTCATGCGGCGGGGTAATCAGCTCGCTCGCTGAGAGGAGAAATGTTGCAGCAACCCGCCGGTGTTGCTGAACTCGCGAAGTGGGTGGCTGGGGGCCCGGTCAGCGGAGCGCCCGGTACAGCTGATCGCAAATTTTGGTGCTGCGAAATTTGCACAGCTGTTTTCGACTCCCACTCGATTCTCCCGGCACGACGACAATCGATTAAACTCCGGCGCGCGTCTCGGCACGCAGCGGGTGGTTGCTGAGTCATCATCGGGCTCCGCTGGACTTTGCTGGCTATCCTAGGTAAGTTCCTTCTCGACTTGGGCCTCCTTTTTTTTTTTTTGTGTGTGTGATCAACTGGTTTCGTTGGCATTTCCGCCCGCGACGCGACGCAGTTGTTTTAAAACAAAATGATTTTGTAATTATAAAGAATAGTAAATGAAAAATGTAATTCAAAATTGTAAAATTATAAAACACTAGGATCCTTTAACACAACATATACTTTAATTCCTGGAAATAGTGGTGATTCTTCTTGACGCACGAGCCCGGCGGCTTCTTTACGTCTAAACTTCCTATACATTTTTATTTTGTTCCGGTTGAGCTCCTCCATTTCTTTTGTTATATGATCCACGGAGGCATTTTCTGTGGACGTGCCAGCACCTGATAGCTCCCCGATGATTTTGATCACCTCTTTAGCGGCCAACTGCTCAGCCGCCTTTTTGGATGAAGCGGTGGCGCGTCTCTCAATCGTAGCCACCCTGCACGCAAAAGTAAACTGTGGAGCATCTGGGGATCCTGCAATCTCCACAAGATGAAAACTCGGTAACTGACGTTTCGTCCTGCGACACAATTTCGTCAAATCACCTACCGAATCGTCTCGAAGTGGGCCTGCGGAATGTCTTCAATGTCTGGGCACGTTTTCTTTAGTTTTGGAATTATGCTAGCTGCCGCGTCGTGTTTCGCTTTTTGCTTCAACCCGCCAACACCCTTAGCCATATCGTTAACTGCACGATGCAAACAAAGGACTTTGAGCCATCTGTTGCCCTCCGCCACTCGTAGTTTGGTAATGGGAGTTTTTTTTTGGCGCAGTATTCCTGCAGGATGGATATTTTAGTTTTACCAAACGTAGCACCACTCATTATTTCTTGACACTTCGATTAAACAAACGCAATCACTGACGGATAGAAACGGAATGCTTTACTTGTCCCCTTTGAAGAGGAAACTAAGTTTCCTTCAGCTTGTCCCACTTGTCCTAAAATCAGCTTTAAGTTCTCTGTGTGTGTGACAAAGGATCACCTATTATTAAGCCCCGAACAGATAGCACCCGTTCCGTCCCGTCACGTAAAAATTGTTACGGAATTTGCCCCTCGGTAATAATAGGAGCAAATTCGGCCTGCGTTGGCTTAGTCGAGAGGGAGGCTTTTGTTGACGAAAAAGAATTCGAAGGAACTCCAAAAAAATCGGCCAGCGAAGCACTCTGGCAACCCTGCCCACTGACACAATTTTTTCCCTACGCGGCACACCCACGGAGAAGCCTGCGTCTTCCCCAAGCTCGCTGAGTGACGCGCGGCCTTTCTGTGTGGTTGGGTCATGCGGCGGGGTAATCAGCTCGCTCGCTGAGAGGAGAAATGTTGCAGCAACCCGCCGGTGTTGCTGAACTCGCGAAGTGGGTGGCTGGGGGCCCGGTCAGCGGAGCGCCCGGTACAGCTGATCGCAAATTTTGGTGCTGCGAAATTTGCACAGCTGTTTTCGACTCCCACTCGATTCTCCCGGCACGACGACAATCGATTAAACTCCGGCGCGCGTCTCGGCACGCAGCGGGTGGTTGCTGAGTCATCATCGGGCTCCGCTGGACTTTGCTGGCTATCCTAGGTAAGTTCCTTCTCGACTTGGGCCTCCTTTTTTTTTTTTTGTGTGTGTGATCAACTGGTTTCGTTGGCATTTCCGCCCGCGACGCGACGCAGTTGTTTTAAAACAAAATGATTTTGTAATTATAAAGAATAGTAAATGAAAAATGTAATTCAAAATTGTAAAATTATAAAACACTAGGATCCTTTAACACAACATATACTTTAATTCCTGGAAATAGTGGTGATTCTTCTTGACGCACGAGCCCGGCGGCTTCTTTACGTCTAAACTTCCTATACATTTTTATTTTGTTCCGGTTGAGCTCCTCCATTTCTTTTGTTATATGATCCACGGAGGCATTTTCTGTGGACGTGCCAGCACCTGATAGCTCCCCGATGATTTTGATCACCTCTTTAGCGGCCAACTGCTCAGCCGCCTTTTTGGATGAAGCGGTGGCGCGTCTCTCAATCGTAGCCACCCTGCACGCAAAAGTAAACTGTGGAGCATCTGGGGATCCTGCAATCTCCACAAGATGAAAACTCGGTAACTGACGTTTCGTCCTGCGACACAATTTCGTCAAATCACCTACCGAATCGTCTCGAAGTGGGCCTGCGGAATGTCTTCAATGTCTGGGCACGTTTTCTTTAGTTTTGGAATTATGCTAGCTGCCGCGTCGTGTTTCGCTTTTTGCTTCAACCCGCCAACACCCTTAGCCATATCGTTAACTGCACGATGCAAACAAAGGACTTTGAGCCATCTGTTGCCCTCCGCCACTCGTAGTTTGGTAATGGGAGTTTTTTTTTGGCGCAGTATTCCTGCAGGATGGATATTTTAGTTTTACCAAACGTAGCACCACTCATTATTTCTTGACACTTCGATTAAACAAACGCAATCACTGACGGATAGAAACGGAATGCTTTACTTGTCCCCTTTGAAGAGGAAACTAAGTTTCCTTCAGCTTGTCCCACTTGTCCTAAAATCAGCTTTAAGTTCTCTGTGTGTGTGACAAAGGATCACCTATTATTAAGCCCCGAACAGATAGCACCCGTTCCGTCCCGTCACGTAAAAATTGTTACGGAATTTGCCCCTCGGTAATAATAGGAGCAAATTCGGCCTGCGTTGGCTTAGTCGAGAGGGAGGCTTTTGTTGACGAAAAAGAATTCGAAGGAACTCCAAAAAAATCGGCCAGCGAAGCACTCTGGCAACCCTGCCCACTGACACAATTTTTTCCCTACGCGGCACACCCACGGAGAAGCCTGCGTCTTCCCCAAGCTCGCTGAGTGACGCGCGGCCTTTCTGTGTGGTTGGGTCATGCGGCGGGGTAATCAGCTCGCTCGCTGAGAGGAGAAATGTTGCAGCAACCCGCCGGTGTTGCTGAACTCGCGAAGTGGGTGGCTGGGGGCCCGGTCAGCGGAGCGCCCGGTACAGCTGATCGCAAATTTTGGTGCTGCGAAATTTGCACAGCTGTTTTCGACTCCCACTCGATTCTCCCGGCACGACGACAATCGATTAAACTCCGGCGCGCGTCTCGGCACGCAGCGGGTGGTTGCTGAGTCATCATCGGGCTCCGCTGGACTTTGCTGGCTATCCTAGGTAAGTTCCTTCTCGACTTGGGCCTCCTTTTTTTTTTTTTGTGTGTGTGATCAACTGGTTTCGTTGGCATTTCCGCCCGCGACGCGACGCAGTTGTTTTAAAACAAAATGATTTTGTAATTATAAAGAATAGTAAATGAAAAATGTAATTCAAAATTGTAAAATTATAAAACACTAGGATCCTTTAACACAACATATACTTTAATTCCTGGAAATAGTGGTGATTCTTCTTGACGCACGAGCCCGGCGGCTTCTTTACGTCTAAACTTCCTATACATTTTTATTTTGTTCCGGTTGAGCTCCTCCATTTCTTTTGTTATATGATCCACGGAGGCATTTTCTGTGGACGTGCCAGCACCTGATAGCTCCCCGATGATTTTGATCACCTCTTTAGCGGCCAACTGCTCAGCCGCCTTTTTGGATGAAGCGGTGGCGCGTCTCTCAATCGTAGCCACCCTGCACGCAAAAGTAAACTGTGGAGCATCTGGGGATCCTGCAATCTCCACAAGATGAAAACTCGGTAACTGACGTTTCGTCCTGCGACACAATTTCGTCAAATCACCTACCGAATCGTCTCGAAGTGGGCCTGCGGAATGTCTTCAATGTCTGGGCACGTTTTCTTTAGTTTTGGAATTATGCTAGCTGCCGCGTCGTGTTTCGCTTTTTGCTTCAACCCGCCAACACCCTTAGCCATATCGTTAACTGCACGATGCAAACAAAGGACTTTGAGCCATCTGTTGCCCTCCGCCACTCGTAGTTTGGTAATGGGAGTTTTTTTTTGGCGCAGTATTCCTGCAGGATGGATATTTTAGTTTTACCAAACGTAGCACCACTCATTATTTCTTGACACTTCGATTAAACAAACGCAATTACTGACGGATAGAAACGGAATGCTTTACTTGTCCCCTTTGAAGAGGAAACTAAGTTTCCTTCAGCTTGTCCCACTTGTCCTAAAATCAGCTTTAAGTTCTCTGTGTGTGTGACAAAGGATCACCTATTATTAAGCCCCGAACAGATAGCACCCGTTCCGTCCCGTCACGTAAAAATTGTTACGGAATTTGCCCCTCGGTAATAATAGGAGCAAATTCGGCCTGCGTTGGCTTAGTCGAGAGGGAGGCTTTTGTTGACGAAAAAGAATTCGAAGGAACTCCAAAAAAATCGGCCAGCGAAGCACTCTGGCAACCCTGCCCACTGACACAATTTTTTCCCTACGCGGCACACCCACGGAGAAGCCTGCGTCTTCCCCAAGCTCGCTGAGTGACGCGCGGCCTTTCTGTGTGGTTGGGTCATGCGGCGGGGTAATCAGCTCGCTCGCTGAGAGGAGAAATGTTGCAGCAACCCGCCGGTGTTGCTGAACTCGCGAAGTGGGTGGCTGGGGGCCCGGTCAGCGGAGCGCCCGGTACAGCTGATCGCAAATTTTGGTGCTGCGAAATTTGCACAGCTGTTTTCGACTCCCACTCGATTCTCCCGGCACGACGACAATCGATTAAACTCCGGCGCGCGTCTCGGCACGCAGCGGGTGGTTGCTGAGTCATCATCGGGCTCCGCTGGACTTTGCTGGCTATCCTAGGTAAGTTCCTTCTCGACTTGGGCCTCCTTTTTTTTTTTTTGTGTGTGTGATCAACTGGTTTCGTTGGCATTTCCGCCCGCGACGCGACGCAGTTGTTTTAAAACAAAATGATTTTGTAATTATAAAGAATAGTAAATGAAAAATGTAATTCAAAATTGTAAAATTATAAAACACTAGGATCCTTTAACACAACATATACTTTAATTCCTGGAAATAGTGGTGATTCTTCTTGACGCACGAGCCCGGCGGCTTCTTTACGTCTAAACTTCCTATACATTTTTATTTTGTTCCGGTTGAGCTCCTCCATTTCTTTTGTTATATGATCCACGGAGGCATTTTCTGTGGACGTGCCAGCACCTGATAGCTCCCCGATGATTTTGATCACCTCTTTAGCGGCCAACTGCTCAGCCGCCTTTTTGGATGAAGCGGTGGCGCGTCTCTCAATCGTAGCCACCCTGCACGCAAAAGTAAACTGTGGAGCATCTGGGGATCCTGCAATCTCCACAAGATGAAAACTCGGTAACTGACGTTTCGTCCTGCGACACAATTTCGTCAAATCACCTACCGAATCGTCTCGAAGTGGGCCTGCGGAATGTCTTCAATGTCTGGGCACGTTTTCTTTAGTTTTGGAATTATGCTAGCTGCCGCGTCGTGTTTCGCTTTTTGCTTCAACCCGCCAACACCCTTAGCCATATCGTTAACTGCACGATGCAAACAAAGGACTTTGAGCCATCTGTTGCCCTCCGCCACTCGTAGTTTGGTAATGGGAGTTTTTTTTTGGCGCAGTATTCCTGCAGGATGGATATTTTAGTTTTACCAAACGTAGCACCACTCATTATTTCTTGACACTTCGATTAAACAAACGCAATCACTGACGGATAGAAACGTGCTTTACTTGTCCCCTTTGAAGAGGAAACTAAGTTTCCTTCAGCTTGTCCCACTTGTCCTAAAATCAGCTTTAAGTTCTCTGTGTGTGTGACAAAGGATCACCTATTATTAAGCCCCGAACAGATAGCACCCGTTCCGTCCCGTCACGTAAAAATTGTTACGGAATTTGCCCCTCGGTAATAATAGGAGCAAATTCGGCCTGCGTTGGCTTAGTCGAGAGGGAGGCTTTTGTTGACGAAAAAGAATTCGAAGGAACTCCAAAAAAATCGGCCAGCGAAGCACTCTGGCAACCCTGCCCACTGACACAATTTTTTCCCTACGCGGCACACCCACGGAGAAGCCTGCGTCTTCCCCAAGCTCGCTGAGTGACGCGCGGCCTTTCTGTGTGGTTGGGTCATGCGGCGGGGTAATCAGCTCGCTCGCTGAGAGGAGAAATGTTGCAGCAACCCGCCGGTGTTGCTGAACTCGCGAAGTGGGTGGCTGGGGGCCCGGTCAGCGGAGCGCCCGGTACAGCTGATCGCAAATTTTGGTGCTGCGAAATTTGCACAGCTGTTTTCGACTCCCACTCGATTCTCCCGGCACGACGACAATCGATTAAACTCCGGCGCGCGTCTCGGCACGCAGCGGGTGGTTGCTGAGTCATCATCGGGCTCCGCTGGACTTTGCTGGCTATCCTAGGTAAGTTCCTTCTCGACTTGGGCCTCCTTTTTTTTTTTTTTGTGTGTGTGATCAACTGGTTTCGTTGGCATTTCCGCCCGCGACGCGACGCAGTTGTTTTAAAACAAAATGATTTTGTAATTATAAAGAATAGTAAATGAAAAATGTAATTCAAAATTGTAAAATTATAAAACACTAGGATCCTTTAACACAACATATACTTTAATTCCTGGAAATAGTGGTGATTCTTCTTGACGCACGAGCCCGGCGGCTTCTTTACGTCTAAACTTCCTATACATTTTTATTTTGTTCCGGTTGAGCTCCTCCATTTCTTTTGTTATATGATCCACGGAGGCATTTTCTGTGGACGTGCCAGCACCTGATAGCTCCCCGATGATTTTGATCACCTCTTTAGCGGCCAACTGCTCAGCCGCCTTTTTGGATGAAGCGGTGGCGCGTCTCTCAATCGTAGCCACCCTGCACGCAAAAGTAAACTGTGGAGCATCTGGGGATCCTGCAATCTCCACAAGATGAAAACTCGGTAACTGACGTTTCGTCCTGCGACACAATTTCGTCAAATCACCTACCGAATCGTCTCGAAGTGGGCCTGCGGAATGTCTTCAATGTCTGGGCACGTTTTCTTTAGTTTTGGAATTATGCTAGCTGCCGCGTCGTGTTTCGCTTTTTGCTTCAACCCGCCAACACCCTTAGCCATATCGTTAACTGCACGATGCAAACAAAGGACTTTGAGCCATCTGTTGCCCTCCGCCACTCGTAGTTTGGTAATGGGAGTTTTTTTTTGGCGCAGTATTCCTGCAGGATGGATATTTTAGTTTTACCAAACGTAGCACCACTCATTATTTCTTGACACTTCGATTAAACAAACGCAATCACTGACGGATAGAAACGGAATGCTTTACTTGTCCCCTTTGAAGAGGAAACTAAGTTTCCTTCAGCTTGTCCCACTTGTCCTAAAATCAGCTTTAAGTTCTCTGTGTGTGTGACAAAGGATCACCTATTATTAAGCCCCGAACAGATAGCACCCGTTCCGTCCCGTCACGTAAAAATTGTTACGGAATTTGCCCCTCGGTAATAATAGGAGCAAATTCGGCCTGCGTTGGCTTAGTCGAGAGGGAGGCTTTTTTTGTTGACGAAAAAGAATTCGAAGGAACTCCAAAAAAATCGGCCAGCGAAGCACTCTGGCAACCCTGCCCACTGACACAATTTTTTCCCTACGCGGCACACCCACGGAGAAGCCTGCGTCTTCCCCAAGCTCGCTGAGTGACGCGCGGCCTTTCTGTGTGGTTGGGTCATGCGGCGGGGTAATCAGCTCGCTCGCTGAGAGGAGAAATGTTGCAGCAACCCGCCGGTGTTGCTGAACTCGCGAAGTGGGTGGCTGGGGGCCCGGTCAGCGGAGCGCCCGGTACAGCTGATCGCAAATTTTGGTGCTGCGAAATTTGCACAGCTGTTTTCGACTCCCACTCGATTCTCCCGGCACGACGACAATCGATTAAACTCCGGCGCGCGTCTCGGCACGCAGCGGGTGGTTGCTGAGTCATCATCGGGCTCCGCTGGACTTTGCTGGCTATCCTAGGTAAGTTCCTTCTCGACTTGGGCCTCCTTTTTTTTTTTTTGTGTGTGTGATCAACTGGTTTCGTTGGCATTTCCGCCCGCGACGCGACGCAGTTGTTTTAAAACAAAATGATTTTGTAATTATAAAGAATAGTAAATGAAAAATGTAATTCAAAATTGTAAAATTATAAAACACTAGGATCCTTTAACACAACATATACTTTAATTCCTGGAAATAGTGGTGATTCTTCTTGACGCACGAGCCCGGCGGCTTCTTTACGTCTAAACTTCCTATACATTTTTATTTTGTTCCGGTTGAGCTCCTCCATTTCTTTTGTTATATGATCCACGGAGGCATTTTCTGTGGACGTGCCAGCACCTGATAGCTCCCCGATGATTTTGATCACCTCTTTAGCGGCCAACTGCTCAGCCGCCTTTTTGGATGAAGCGGTGGCGCGTCTCTCAATCGTAGCCACCCTGCACGCAAAAGTAAACTGTGGAGCATCTGGGGATCCTGCAATCTCCACAAGATGAAAACTCGGTAACTGACGTTTCGTCCTGCGACACAATTTCGTCAAATCACCTACCGAATCGTCTCGAAGTGGGCCTGCGGAATGTCTTCAATGTCTGGGCACGTTTTCTTTAGTTTTGGAATTATGCTAGCTGCCGCGTCGTGTTTCGCTTTTTGCTTCAACCCGCCAACACCCTTAGCCATATCGTTAACTGCACGATGCAAACAAAGGACTTTGAGCCATCTGTTGCCCTCCGCCACTCGTAGTTTGGTAATGGGAGTTTTTTTTTGGCGCAGTATTCCTGCAGGATGGATATTTTAGTTTTACCAAACGTAGCACCACTCATTATTTCTTGACACTTCGATTAAACAAACGCAATCACTGACGGATAGAAACGGAATGCTTTACTTGTCCCCTTTGAAGAGGAAACTAAGTTTCCTTCAGCTTGTCCCACTTGTCCTAAAATCAGCTTTAAGTTCTCTGTGTGTGTGACAAAGGATCACCTATTATTAAGCCCCGAACAGATAGCACCCGTTCCGTCCCGTCACGTAAAAATTGTTACGGAATTTGCCCCTCGGTAATAATAGGAGCAAATTCGGCCTGCGTTGGCTTAGTCGAGAGGGAGGCTTTTGTTGACGAAAAAGAATTCGAAGGAACTCCAAAAAAATCGGCCAGCGAAGCACTCTGGCAACCCTGCCCACTGACACAATTTTTTCCCTACGCGGCACACCCACGGAGAAGCCTGCGTCTTCCCCAAGCTCGCTGAGTGACGCGCGGCCTTTCTGTGTGGTTGGGTCATGCGGCGGGGTAATCAGCTCGCTCGCTGAGAGGAGAAATGTTGCAGCAACCCGCCGGTGTTGCTGAACTCGCGAAGTGGGTGGCTGGGGGCCCGGTCAGCGGAGCGCCCGGTACAGCTGATCGCAAATTTTGGTGCTGCGAAATTTGCACAGCTGTTTTCGACTCCCACTCGATTCTCCCGGCACGACGACAATCGATTAAACTCCGGCGCGCGTCTCGGCACGCAGCGGGTGGTTGCTGAGTCATCATCGGGCTCCGCTGGACTTTGCTGGCTATCCTAGGTAAGTTCCTTCTCGACTTGGGCCTCCTTTTTTTTTTTTTGTGTGTGTGATCAACTGGTTTCGTTGGCATTTCCGCCCGCGACGCGACGCAGTTGTTTTAAAACAAAATGATTTTGTAATTATAAAGAATAGTAAATGAAAAATGTAATTCAAAATTGTAAAATTATAAAACACTAGGATCCTTTAACACAACATATACTTTAATTCCTGGAAATAGTGGTGATTCTTCTTGACGCACGAGCCCGGCGGCTTCTTTACGTCTAAACTTCCTATACATTTTTATTTTGTTCCGGTTGAGCTCCTCCATTTCTTTTGTTATATGATCCACGGAGGCATTTTCTGTGGACGTGCCAGCACCTGATAGCTCCCCGATGATTTTGATCACCTCTTTAGCGGCCAACTGCTCAGCCGCCTTTTTGGATGAAGCGGTGGCGCGTCTCTCAATCGTAGCCACCCTGCACGCAAAAGTAAACTGTGGAGCATCTGGGGATCCTGCAATCTCCACAAGATGAAAACTCGGTAACTGACGTTTCGTCCTGCGACACAATTTCGTCAAATCACCTACCGAATCGTCTCGAAGTGGGCCTGCGGAATGTCTTCAATGTCTGGGCACGTTTTCTTTAGTTTTGGAATTATGCTAGCTGCCGCGTCGTGTTTCGCTTTTTGCTTCAACCCGCCAACACCCTTAGCCATATCGTTAACTGCACGATGCAAACAAAGGACTTTGAGCCATCTGTTGCCCTCCGCCACTCGTAGTTTGGTAATGGGAGTTTTTTTTTGGCGCAGTATTCCTGCAGGATGGATATTTTAGTTTTACCAAACGTAGCACCACTCATTATTTCTTGACACTTCGATTAAACAAACGCAATCACTGACGGATAGAAACGGAATGCTTTACTTGTCCCCTTTGAAGAGGAAACTAAGTTTCCTTCAGCTTGTCCCACTTGTCCTAAAATCAGCTTTAAGTTCTCTGTGTGTGTGACAAAGGATCACCTATTATTAAGCCCCGAACAGATAGCACCCGTTCCGTCCCGTCACGTAAAAATTGTTACGGAATTTGCCCCTCGGTAATAATAGGAGCAAATTCGGCCTGCGTTGGCTTAGTCGAGAGGGAGGCTTTTGTTGACGAAAAAGAATTCGAAGGAACTCCAAAAAAATCGGCCAGCGAAGCACTCTGGCAACCCTGCCCACTGACACAATTTTTTCCCTACGCGGCACACCCACGGAGAAGCCTGCGTCTTCCCCAAGCTCGCTGAGTGACGCGCGGCCTTTCTGTGTGGTTGGGTCATGCGGCGGGGTAATCAGCTCGCTCGCTGAGAGGAGAAATGTTGCAGCAACCCGCCGGTGTTGCTGAACTCGCGAAGTGGGTGGCTGGGGGCCCGGTCAGCGGAGCGCCCGGTACAGCTGATCGCAAATTTTGGTGCTGCGAAATTTGCACAGCTGTTTTCGACTCCCACTCGATTCTCCCGGCACGACGACAATCGATTAAACTCCGGCGCGCGTCTCGGCACGCAGCGGGTGGTTGCTGAGTCATCATCGGGCTCCGCTGGACTTTGCTGGCTATCCTAGGTAAGTTCCTTCTCGACTTGGGCCTCCTTTTTTTTTTTTTGTGTGTGTGATCAACTGGTTTCGTTGGCATTTCCGCCCGCGACGCGACGCAGTTGTTTTAAAACAAAATGATTTTGTAATTATAAAGAATAGTAAATGAAAAATGTAATTCAAAATTGTAAAATTATAAAACACTAGGATCCTTTAACACAACATATACTTTAATTCCTGGAAATAGTGGTGATTCTTCTTGACGCACGAGCCCGGCGGCTTCTTTACGTCTAAACTTCCTATACATTTTTATTTTGTTCCGGTTGAGCTCCTCCATTTCTTTTGTTATATGATCCACGGAGGCATTTTCTGTGGACGTGCCAGCACCTGATAGCTCCCCGATGATTTTGATCACCTCTTTAGCGGCCAACTGCTCAGCCGCCTTTTTGGATGAAGCGGTGGCGCGTCTCTCAATCGTAGCCACCCTGCACGCAAAAGTAAACTGTGGAGCATCTGGGGATCCTGCAATCTCCACAAGATGAAAACTCGGTAACTGACGTTTCGTCCTGCGACACAATTTCGTCAAATCACCTACCGAATCGTCTCGAAGTGGGCCTGCGGAATGTCTTCAATGTCTGGGCACGTTTTCTTTAGTTTTGGAATTATGCTAGCTGCCGCGTCGTGTTTCGCTTTTTGCTTCAACCCGCCAACACCCTTAGCCATATCGTTAACTGCACGATGCAAACAAAGGACTTTGAGCCATCTGTTGCCCTCCGCCACTCGTAGTTTGGTAATGGGAGTTTTTTTTTGGCGCAGTATTCCTGCAGGATGGATATTTTAGTTTTACCAAACGTAGCACCACTCATTATTTCTTGACACTTCGATTAAACAAACGCAATCACTGACGGATAGAAACGGAATGCTTTACTTGTCCCCTTTGAAGAGGAAACTAAGTTTCCTTCAGCTTGTCCCACTTGTCCTAAAATCAGCTTTAAGTTCTCTGTGTGTGTGACAAAGGATCACCTATTATTAAGCCCCGAACAGATAGCACCCGTTCCGTCCCGTCACGTAAAAATTGTTACGGAATTTGCCCCTCGGTAATAATAGGAGCAAATTCGGCCTGCGTTGGCTTAGTCGAGAGGGAGGCTTTTTTTGTTGACGAAAAAGAATTCGAAGGAACTCCAAAAAAATCGGCCAGCGAAGCACTCTGGCAACCCTGCCCACTGACACAATTTTTTCCCTACGCGGCACACCCACGGAGAAGCCTGCGTCTTCCCCAAGCTCGCTGAGTGACGCGCGGCCTTTCTGTGTGGTTGGGTCATGCGGCGGGGTAATCAGCTCGCTCGCTGAGAGGAGAAATGTTGCAGCAACCCGCCGGTGTTGCTGAACTCGCGAAGTGGGTGGCTGGGGGCCCGGTCAGCGGAGCGCCCGGTACAGCTGATCGCAAATTTTGGTGCTGCGAAATTTGCACAGCTGTTTTCGACTCCCACTCGATTCTCCCGGCACGACGACAATCGATTAAACTCCGGCGCGCGTCTCGGCACGCAGCGGGTGGTTGCTGAGTCATCATCGGGCTCCGCTGGACTTTGCTGGCTATCCTAGGTAAGTTCCTTCTCGACTTGGGCCTCCTTTTTTTTTTTTTGTGTGTGTGATCAACTGGTTTCGTTGGCATTTCCGCCCGCGACGCGACGCAGTTGTTTTAAAACAAAATGATTTTGTAATTATAAAGAATAGTAAATGAAAAATGTAATTCAAAATTGTAAAATTATAAAACACTAGGATCCTTTAACACAACATATACTTTAATTCCTGGAAATAGTGGTGATTCTTCTTGACGCACGAGCCCGGCGGCTTCTTTACGTCTAAACTTCCTATACATTTTTATTTTGTTCCGGTTGAGCTCCTCCATTTCTTTTGTTATATGATCCACGGAGGCATTTTCTGTGGACGTGCCAGCACCTGATAGCTCCCCGATGATTTTGATCACCTCTTTAGCGGCCAACTGCTCAGCCGCCTTTTTGGATGAAGCGGTGGCGCGTCTCTCAATCGTAGCCACCCTGCACGCAAAAGTAAACTGTGGAGCATCTGGGGATCCTGCAATCTCCACAAGATGAAAACTCGGTAACTGACGTTTCGTCCTGCGACACAATTTCGTCAAATCACCTACCGAATCGTCTCGAAGTGGGCCTGCGGAATGTCTTCAATGTCTGGGCACGTTTTCTTTAGTTTTGGAATTATGCTAGCTGCCGCGTCGTGTTTCGCTTTTTGCTTCAACCCGCCAACACCCTTAGCCATATCGTTAACTGCACGATGCAAACAAAGGACTTTGAGCCATCTGTTGCCCTCCGCCACTCGTAGTTTGGTAATGGGAGTTTTTTTTTGGCGCAGTATTCCTGCAGGATGGATATTTTAGTTTTACCAAACGTAGCACCACTCATTATTTCTTGACACTTCGATTAAACAAACGCAATCACTGACGGATAGAAACGGAATGCTTTACTTGTCCCCTTTGAAGAGGAAACTAAGTTTCCTTCAGCTTGTCCCACTTGTCCTAAAATCAGCTTTAAGTTCTCTGTGTGTGTGACAAAGGATCACCTATTATTAAGCCCCGAACAGATAGCACCCGTTCCGTCCCGTCACGTAAAAATTGTTACGGAATTTGCCCCTCGGTAATAATAGGAGCAAATTCGGCCTGCGTTGGCTTAGTCGAGAGGGAGGCTTTTTTTGTTGACGAAAAAGAATTCGAAGGAACTCCAAAAAAATCGGCCAGCGAAGCACTCTGGCAACCCTGCCCACTGACACAATTTTTTCCCTACGCGGCACACCCACGGAGAAGCCTGCGTCTTCCCCAAGCTCGCTGAGTGACGCGCGGCCTTTCTGTGTGGTTGGGTCATGCGGCGGGGTAATCAGCTCGCTCGCTGAGAGGAGAAATGTTGCAGCAACCCGCCGGTGTTGCTGAACTCGCGAAGTGGGTGGCTGGGGGCCCGGTCAGCGGAGCGCCCGGTACAGCTGATCGCAAATTTTGGTGCTGCGAAATTTGCACAGCTGTTTTCGACTCCCACTCGATTCTCCCGGCACGACGACAATCGATTAAACTCCGGCGCGCGTCTCGGCACGCAGCGGGTGGTTGCTGAGTCATCATCGGGCTCCGCTGGACTTTGCTGGCTATCCTAGGTAAGTTCCTTCTCGACTTGGGCCTCCTTTTTTTTTTTTTGTGTGTGTGATCAACTGGTTTCGTTGGCATTTCCGCCCGCGACGCGACGCAGTTGTTTTAAAACAAAATGATTTTGTAATTATAAAGAATAGTAAATGAAAAATGTAATTCAAAATTGTAAAATTATAAAACACTAGGATCCTTTAACACAACATATACTTTTGTTTAGTGCAGCTGCACTAAAACTTTTGAGTCCCTCGCTGAGCCGATGAGCTGCCACCCACAGTGGGCCAAGATCAAATTGCATCACTGAAAATAAACAAACTAAGTCAAGGTTAGTACACAGCTGATCAGGTAGCTCACCTTTTTTCACCAGCACTCCTCGCTGGATCACTGGAATCCCGCGCTGGTTTCCCTCGTGGAGCTCCACGCCACCGGCGAGTTTCAGAAATAAATACCTTATTAACAATTAATTATCACATACAGAATAACATCTTACCTGTAGAGGAGTCGTCTGCTCCTCTTCCTATCAGTTGACACTTGTCACACTCGTCAACTCTAATGTAAACAAACGTGACAGCTGATCACGCATTAGGTCATTTTCGACTTTCGAAAGTTATCACCAGGATGACATCTAGGATTAAAAAACTCAACTACGAGTTGTGGGGAAATTCACGATGCACTTTGTGGGGGGCGTACCGCAAGATGGACTTTAAACTTTGGTGCCGTGTGCAACTGTGGTGCCGTGTGCATCAGGACGGGTATAAAAGCCTGCGCGCCACCCCATTCGACCTCTTTGCGCTTTTCTCTTTGTGCCTTACACCTTTCCGTGCGAATTCCTACCTTTACATCCTGCGATTTTCCACTTAATTTGAGAACTCAAATTAAGATTTCACTTGCCTTGAGTATCGATCAAGCAAGTTATTAACACTCATTGTCTTAAGTATCGATTAAGGCAATTCCTACTAACACTTGCCTTGAGTAACGATCAAGCAAGATTCTAACACTTGTCTTGAGTACCGATCAAGCAAGATTTTAACACTTGTCTTGAGTAACGATCAAGCAAGATTTTAACACATATTGTCTTGAGTAACGATCAAGCAATAAACTTACTAAAACTAAATTTTGCTCCACTCGTCTTGGGTAACGACCAAACGAGAAACTTACCATAGTCCTATCCCTTGTGAGGTAAAATTGGATTCAGGTGAGTACATTTTTTCTTTTAATGTTCTGAGCAAAAAGCCTGATTATAGAATTAATTCTTTAAGTTGGGTTCAGCCAGAACAAGAGCAAAATTTAGTTCACCTGCTTGCTAAACCAGCAGCAGGACATTACAATTATTTGATTATATTATATTTATCGTTTGAACATTTTTGAATATTTTCTCTCAGCACTTCGTGCTTACTATTACACCGTTATAACGGTCACTCGTGCATTCCGCTATTGCGGAAAACTTTCATTGTATTACACAGCACGTTGCTGCTACGATTCTTGTTTGTACATTAATCTCGCGGAATTCGCTGCCCTTTTGTAACACAAAGCTGTACATCATAATTTAATAATTCTTTAACTCTACTTTAGCACGGAAAGTGCATTTATTTGTGCTCTGATTAGCGTTTGGGACATTGTGGTTGATCCTAATTGAATCTCAGTGAACTATTATAAAACCTCCGGCATATTTTCTAAATTTTTAGTGTTCAGTCACTCAACCTTTGAGATCGGCTAGAACATTTGTTGGTCCTTCGAGCCGGATAACGGGTCTATAACGGTCAATAACGGTCTGTCATAATGTCTCTAAACCAATTGCTGGCCAAACAAAAGGCCATCGCAGACATTTTTCAAAAATCTGCAATAAATTATCGAAAAACTGCAATAGCGAAAAGAACCAAAGGGGTTGTCAAAGAGCGCTTGTCAGAGGTGAAACAGCTCTGGCAAGAATATAAAAATAACCATTATTCGATATCTGAACTATCACAAGACTTGACAACAGAACAAAAAGATGAACACGAGTACTTCTCTAAAGACATTTTTTCAGAACTCGAAGAAAAATATTTCGAGTTCACTGGTTTGTTGCAAGATAATCTTGACAAAATGCAAGAAGTATCGGCAGTGAATCAGACTGCAAGCAACCACTCGAATAGGGAAGATACCGATTCATCTTCAAGTAAAGTGAGAGCAAACTGTTCTCCTCAGAACTCTCTCTTAAAACTCCCACGCATTTCAATACCCACATTTTCAGGCTCTTACGAATCATGGAGATCGTTCCACGATTTGTTTAAGGCGCTGGTGCACACAAATAGTGAGCTTTCAGCTGCTCAAAAATTACACTATTTAAAATCGTGTGTCACCGGAGAAGCTGAGCATCTCCTAAGACAATTTCCCATAACAGAGGCTAGTTACGACAATGCGTGGAAGGTACTTCTCAGCAGATATGACAACAAGCGAGTATTAGTAACTACTCAGCTTAAATTACTTTTCAATTTACCCAAACTAAATTCCGAATCCGCAAAAGGCATAAAAACATTACTGGACAAGTCTTGTGAGAGTCTTTATGAATTACAAGCGTTAGGCGTTTCTATTGCAAATTGGGATCCACTTCTAATATACATGTTGGTACAACGGCTTCCCGCTGAAACACACAAGATGTGGGAGGAAAATCAGAAGGATTCTGAAGACTTCCCTACATTTGACAATTTCAAAACGTTCCTTGAGAAACGGTTTAGAACTTTGGAAGCAATTGCAGATTCAAAATCCACGATAACTGAACGGACATCACACCAAAAAGGTGCCAAGACCTTTTTTGCTACTTCCTCAGAGAAGTGCATATCATGTAAAGAGGCTCATCCTCTTTACAAATGTTCAAAATTCACCAATCTCGATACGAATAAAAGATATCAATTCGTAACCTCGCATCAGTTATGCGTTAATTGCCTTTCTAAAAGGCACAAATCGCAATTTTGCCCTAGCAAAATCAATTGTCGCCGATGTGGACGACGTCATCATTCCTTACTACATAAGGAAACTAAAACTGAACCCTCTATGCCTGTTTCACCACAGAGAGTGTCTCAGCCTCACCCTCCGAGCGAGTCTCAAAACTGTGGAAATAATATTAACACCGTTCAATCATTTTATACAAACCGAGGTCAACAGCCACCTCAATCACTTCTCGCAACAGCGTTAATAAACGTGCCCTCTAAATCAGGAACTATTCTCACGTTGCGTGCCTTGATAGATTCAGGCTCTCAAGTTTCCTTTATTACAAAGGCAGCAACGAAACGCTTACAATTAACAACAATTCCCACAAACCTGGAAATCACTGGGTTGGGAGGTTCAGAAGCAACAAACATAAAAGCACAAACGTCGCTTGAAATCAGCTCTTCAATGTTACAACAAAATTCCACAACGCTAACTGCATTTGTTGTTAACAAAATAACTGAATTATTACCTCCAGAAAATATTGTTGCAAAGAATTGGTCTCACATACAGAACCTTCCTTTAGCAGACCCATTCTTCAATAGACCGGGAAAAATTGATCTCCTTTTTGGAGCTGATATTTACGGAAATATCTTGTTAGAAGGTCTTCGTAAGGGACCTCCAGATTCACCCATAGCGCAAAAAAGCATTTTCGGTTGGATATTGTTTGGCCCAGTCTCACGGCAATCAAAAGCAATATCGCACGCGACTACTTTCCTAAACACAATTGAAGTTCAAAATAATTCAGGGCGCAGTGAAACGATTGTTTTTTCGTGGGACGCGTTGCAAAATTCTAAGCGCAAAACACAACGCTACACCACAAAGGACGGCGTTCGTTTTAATGTAAAATTATTAGCAAATGGAAATATAAGGGTAACAAATAAAAAAATGTACATGAACTAACTAACAATTTTATTGCATTTGGTGTGTTTTACACATACACATTTCTCATTCATTAAACTTCTTAAACTTTTTAAACGGGCGGGGGAGTATGTTTAGTGCAGCTGCACTAAAACTTTTGAGTCCCTCGCTGAGCCGATGAGCTGCCACCCACAGTGGGCCAAGATCAAATTGCATCACTGAAAATAAACAAACTAAGTCAAGGTTAGTACACAGCTGATCAGGTAGCTCACCTTTTTTCACCAGCACTCCTCGCTGGATCACTGGAATCCCGCGCTCGTTTCCCTCGTGGAGCTCCACGCCACCGGCGAGTTTCAGAAATAAATACCTTATTAACAATTAATTATCACATACAGAATAACATCTTACCTGTAGAGGAGTCGTCTGCTCCTCTTCCTATCAGTTGACACTTGTCACACTCGTCAACTCTAATGTAAACAAACGTGACAGCTGATCACGCATTAGGTCATTTTCGACTTTCGAAAGTTATCACCAGGATGACATCTAGGATTAAAAAACTCAACTACGAGTTGTGGGGAAATTCACGATGCACTTTGTGGGGGGCGTACCGCAAGATGGACTTTAAACTTTGGTGCCGTGTGCAACTGTGGTGCCGTGTGCATCAGGACGGGTATAAAAGCCTGCGCGCCACCCCATTCGACCTCTTTGCGCTTTTCTCTTTGTGCCTTACACCTTTCCGTGCGAATTCCTACCTTTACATCCTGCGATTTTCCACTTAATTTGAGAACTCAAATTAAGATTTCACTTGCCTTGAGTATCGATCAAGCAAGTTATTAACACTCATTGTCTTAAGTATCGATTAAGGCAATTCCTACTAACACTTGCCTTGAGTAACGATCAAGCAAGATTCTAACACTTGTCTTGAGTACCGATCAAGCAAGATTTTAACACTTGTCTTGAGTAACGATCAAGCAAGATTTTAACACATATTGTCTTGAGTAACGATCAAGCAATAAACTTACTAAAACTAAATTTTGCTCCACTCGTCTTGGGTAACGACCAAACGAGAAACTTACCATAGTCCTATCCCTTGTGAGGTAAAATTGGATTCAGGTGAGTACATTTTTTCTTTTAATGTTCTGAGCAAAAAGCCTGATTATAGAATTAATTCTTTAAGTTGGGTTCAGCCAGAACAAGAGCAAAATTTAGTTCACCTGCTTGCTAAACCAGCAGCAGGACATTACAATTATTTGATTATATTATATTTATCGTTTGAACATTTTTGAATATTTTCTCTCAGCACTTCGTGCTTACTATTACACCGTTATAACGGTCACTCGTGCATTCCGCTATTGCGGAAAACTTTCATTGTATTACACAGCACGTTGCTGCTACGATTCTTGTTTGTACATTAATCTCGCGGAATTCGCTGCCCTTTTGTAACACAAAGCTGTACATCATAATTTAATAATTCTTTAACTCTACTTTAGCACGGAAAGTGCATTTATTTGTGCTCTGATTAGCGTTTGGGACATTGTGGTTGATCCTAATTGAATCTCAGTGAACTATTATAAAACCTCCGGCATATTTTCTAAATTTTTAGTGTTCAGTCACTCAACCTTTGAGATCGGCTAGAACACTTTAATTCCTGGAAATAGTGGTGATTCTTCTTGACGCACGAGCCCGGCGGCTTCTTTACGTCTAAACTTCCTATACATTTTTATTTTGTTCCGGTTGAGCTCCTCCATTTCTTTTGTTATATGATCCACGGAGGCATTTTCTGTGGACGTGCCAGCACCTGATAGCTCCCCGATGATTTTGATCACCTCTTTAGCGGCCAACTGCTCAGCCGCCTTTTTGGATGAAGCGGTGGCGCGTCTCTCAATCGTAGCCACCCTGCACGCAAAAGTAAACTGTGGAGCATCTGGGGATCCTGCAATCTCCACAAGATGAAAACTCGGTAACTGACGTTTCGTCCTGCGACACAATTTCGTCAAATCACCTACCGAATCGTCTCGAAGTGGGCCTGCGGAATGTCTTCAATGTCTGGGCACGTTTTCTTTAGTTTTGGAATTATGCTAGCTGCCGCGTCGTGTTTCGCTTTTTGCTTCAACCCGCCAACACCCTTAGCCATATCGTTAACTGCACGATGCAAACAAAGGACTTTGAGCCATCTGTTGCCCTCCGCCATTCGTAGTTTGGTAATGGGAGTTTTTTTTTGGCGCAGTATTCCTGCAGGATGGATATTTTAGTTTTACCAAACGTAGCACCACTCATTATTTCTTGACACTTCGATTAAACAAACGCAATCACTGACGGATAGAAACGGAATGCTTTACTTGTCCCCTTTGAAGAGGAAACTAAGTTTCCTTCAGCTTGTCCCACTTGTCCTAAAATCAGCTTTAAGTTCTCTGTGTGTGTGACAAAGGATCACCTATTATTAAGCCCCGAACAGATAGCACCCGTTCCGTCCCGTCACGTAAAAATTGTTACGGAATTTGCCCCTCGGTAATAATAGGAGCAAATTCGGCCTGCGTTGGCTTAGTCGAGAGGGAGGCTTTTTTTGTTGACGAAAAAGAATTCGAAGGAACTCCAAAAAAATCGGCCAGCGAAGCACTCTGGCAACCCTGCCCACTGACACAATTTTTTCCCTACGCGGCACACCCACGGAGAAGCCTGCGTCTTCCCCAAGCTCGCTGAGTGACGCGCGGCCTTTCTGTGTGGTTGGGTCATGCGGCGGGGTAATCAGCTCGCTCGCTGAGAGGAGAAATGTTGCAGCAACCCGCCGGTGTTGCTGAACTCGCGAAGTGGGTGGCTGGGGGCCCGGTCAGCGGAGCGCCCGGTACAGCTGATCGCAAATTTTGGTGCTGCGAAATTTGCACAGCTGTTTTCGACTCCCACTCGATTCTCCCGGCACGACGACAATCGATTAAACTCCGGCGCGCGTCTCGGCACGCAGCGGGTGGTTGCTGAGTCATCATCGGGCTCCGCTGGACTTTGCTGGCTATCCTAGGTAAGTTCCTTCTCGACTTGGGCCTCCTTTTTTTTTTTTTGTGTGTGTGATCAACTGGTTTCGTTGGCATTTCCGCCCGCGACGCGACGCAGTTGTTTTAAAACAAAATGATTTTGTAATTATAAAGAATAGTAAATGAAAAATGTAATTCAAAATTGTAAAATTATAAAACACTAGGATCCTTTAACACAACATATACTTTAATTCCTGGAAATAGTGGTGATTCTTCTTGACGCACGAGCCCGGCGGCTTCTTTACGTCTAAACTTCCTATACATTTTTATTTTGTTCCGGTTGAGCTCCTCCATTTCTTTTGTTATATGATCCACGGAGGCATTTTCTGTGGACGTGCCAGCACCTGATAGCTCCCCGATGATTTTGATCACCTCTTTAGCGGCCAACTGCTCAGCCGCCTTTTTGGATGAAGCGGTGGCGCGTCTCTCAATCGTAGCCACCCTGCACGCAAAAGTAAACTGTGGAGCATCTGGGGATCCTGCAATCTCCACAAGATGAAAACTCGGTAACTGACGTTTCGTCCTGCGACACAATTTCGTCAAATCACCTACCGAATCGTCTCGAAGTGGGCCTGCGGAATGTCTTCAATGTCTGGGCACGTTTTCTTTAGTTTTGGAATTATGCTAGCTGCCGCGTCGTGTTTCGCTTTTTGCTTCAACCCGCCAACACCCTTAGCCATATCGTTAACTGCACGATGCAAACAAAGGACTTTGAGCCATCTGTTGCCCTCCGCCACTCGTAGTTTGGTAATGGGAGTTTTTTTTTGGCGCAGTATTCCTGCAGGATGGATATTTTAGTTTTACCAAACGTAGCACCACTCATTATTTCTTGACACTTCGATTAAACAAACGCAATCACTGACGGATAGAAACGGAATGCTTTACTTGTCCCCTTTGAAGAGGAAACTAAGTTTCCTTCAGCTTGTCCCACTTGTCCTAAAATCAGCTTTAAGTTCTCTGTGTGTGTGACAAAGGATCACCTATTATTAAGCCCCGAACAGATAGCACCCGTTCCGTCCCGTCACGTAAAAATTGTTACGGAATTTGCCCCTCGGTAATAATAGGAGCAAATTCGGCCTGCGTTGGCTTAGTCGAGAGGGAGGCTTTTGTTGACGAAAAAGAATTCGAAGGAACTCCAAAAAAATCGGCCAGCGAAGCACTCTGGCAACCCTGCCCACTGACACAATTTTTTCCCTACGCGGCACACCCACGGAGAAGCCTGCGTCTTCCCCAAGCTCGCTGAGTGACGCGCGGCCTTTCTGTGTGGTTGGGTCATGCGGCGGGGTAATCAGCTCGCTCGCTGAGAGGAGAAATGTTGCAGGAACCCGCCGGTGTTGCTGAACTCGCGAAGTGGGTGGCTGGGGGCCCGGTCAGCGGAGCGCCCGGTACAGCTGATCGCAAATTTTGGTGCTGCGAAATTTGCACAGCTGTTTTCGACTCCCACTCGATTCTCCCGGCACGACGACAATCGATTAAACTCCGGCGCGCGTCTCGGCACGCAGCGGGTGGTTGCTGAGTCATCATCGGGCTCCGCTGGACTTTGCTGGCTATCCTAGGTAAGTTCCTTCTCGACTTGGGCCTCCTTTTTTTTTTTTTGTGTGTGTGATCAACTGGTTTCGTTGGCATTTCCGCCCGCGACGCGACGCAGTTGTTTTAAAACAAAATGATTTTGTAATTATAAAGAATAGTAAATGAAAAATGTAATTCAAAATTGTAAAATTATAAAACACTAGGATCCTTTAACACAACATATACTTTAATTCCTGGAAATAGTGGTGATTCTTCTTGACGCACGAGCCCGGCGGCTTCTTTACGTCTAAACTTCCTATACATTTTTATTTTGTTCCGGTTGAGCTCCTCCATTTCTTTTGTTATATGATCCACGGAGGCATTTTCTGTGGACGTGCCAGCACCTGATAGCTCCCCGATGATTTTGATCACCTCTTTAGCGGCCAACTGCTCAGCCGCCTTTTTGGATGAAGCGGTGGCGCGTCTCTCAATCGTAGCCACCCTGCACGCAAAAGTAAACTGTGGAGCATCTGGGGATCCTGCAATCTCCACAAGATGAAAACTCGGTAACTGACGTTTCGTCCTGCGACACAATTTCGTCAAATCACCTACCGAATCGTCTCGAAGTGGGCCTGCGGAATGTCTTCAATGTCTGGGCACGTTTTCTTTAGTTTTGGAATTATGCTAGCTGCCGCGTCGTGTTTCGCTTTTTGCTTCAACCCGCCAACACCCTTAGCCATATCGTTAACTGCACGATGCAAACAAAGGACTTTGAGCCATCTGTTGCCCTCCGCCACTCGTAGTTTGGTAATGGGAGTTTTTTTTTGGCGCAGTATTCCTGCAGGATGGATATTTTAGTTTTACCAAACGTAGCACCACTCATTATTTCTTGACACTTCGATTAAACAAACGCAATCACTGACGGATAGAAACGGAATGCTTTACTTGTCCCCTTTGAAGAGGAAACTAAGTTTCCTTCAGCTTGTCCCACTTGTCCTAAAATCAGCTTTAAGTTCTCTGTGTGTGTGACAAAGGATCACCTATTATTAAGCCCCGAACAGATAGCACCCGTTCCGTCCCGTCACGTAAAAATTGTTACGGAATTTGCCCCTCGGTAATAATAGGAGCAAATTCGGCCTGCGTTGGCTTAGTCGAGAGGGAGGCTTTTTTGTTGACGAAAAAGAATTCGAAGGAACTCCAAAAAAATCGGCCAGCGAAGCACTCTGGCAACCCTGCCCACTGACACAATTTTTTCCCTACGCGGCACACCCACGGAGAAGCCTGCGTCTTCCCCAAGCTCGCTGAGTGACGCGCGGCCTTTCTGTGTGGTTGGGTCATGCGGCGGGGTAATCAGCTCGCTCGCTGAGAGGAGAAATGTTGCAGCAACCCGCCGGTGTTGCTGAACTCGCGAAGTGGGTGGCTGGGGGCCCGGTCAGCGGAGCGCCCGGTACAGCTGATCGCAAATTTTGGTGCTGCGAAATTTGCACAGCTGTTTTCGACTCCCACTCGATTCTCCCGGCACGACGACAATCGATTAAACTCCGGCGCGCGTCTCGGCACGCAGCGGGTGGTTGCTGAGTCATCATCGGGCTCCGCTGGACTTTGCTGGCTATCCTAGGTAAGTTCCTTCTCGACTTGGGCCTCCTTTTTTTTTTTTTGTGTGTGTGATCAACTGGTTTCGTTGGCATTTCCGCCCGCGACGCGACGCAGTTGTTTTAAAACAAAATGATTTTGTAATTATAAAGAATAGTAAATGAAAAATGTAATTCAAAATTGTAAAATTATAAAACACTAGGATCCTTTAACACAACATATACTTTAATTCCTGGAAATAGTGGTGATTCTTCTTGACGCACGAGCCCGGCGGCTTCTTTACGTCTAAACTTCCTATACATTTTTATTTTGTTCCGGTTGAGCTCCTCCATTTCTTTTGTTATATGATCCACGGAGGCATTTTCTGTGGACGTGCCAGCACCTGATAGCTCCCCGATGATTTTGATCACCTCTTTAGCGGCCAACTGCTCAGCCGCCTTTTTGGATGAAGCGGTGGCGCGTCTCTCAATCGTAGCCACCCTGCACGCAAAAGTAAACTGTGGAGCATCTGGGGATCCTGCAATCTCCACAAGATGAAAACTCGGTAACTGACGTTTCGTCCTGCGACACAATTTCGTCAAATCACCTACCGAATCGTCTCGAAGTGGGCCTGCGGAATGTCTTCAATGTCTGGGCACGTTTTCTTTAGTTTTGGAATTATGCTAGCTGCCGCGTCGTGTTTCGCTTTTTGCTTCAACCCGCCAACACCCTTAGCCATATCGTTAACTGCACGATGCAAACAAAGGACTTTGAGCCATCTGTTGCCCTCCGCCACTCGTAGTTTGGTAATGGGAGTTTTTTTTTGGCGCAGTATTCCTGCAGGATGGATATTTTAGTTTTACCAAACGTAGCACCACTCATTATTTCTTGACACTTCGATTAAACAAACGCAATCACTGACGGATAGAAACGGAATGCTTTACTTGTCCCCTTTGAAGAGGAAACTAAGTTTCCTTCAGCTTGTCCCACTTGTCCTAAAATCAGCTTTAAGTTCTCTGTGTGTGTGACAAAGGATCACCTATTATTAAGCCCCGAACAGATAGCACCCGTTCCGTCCCGTCACGTAAAAATTGTTACGGAATTTGCCCCTCGGTAATAATAGGAGCAAATTCGGCCTGCGTTGGCTTAGTCGAGAGGGAGGCTTTTGTTGACGAAAAAGAATTCGAAGGAACTCCAAAAAAATCGGCCAGCGAAGCACTCTGGCAACCCTGCCCACTGACACAATTTTTTCCCTACGCGGCACACCCACGGAGAAGCCTGCGTCTTCCCCAAGCTCGCTGAGTGACGCGCGGCCTTTCTGTGTGGTTGGGTCATGCGGCGGGGTAATCAGCTCGCTCGCTGAGAGGAGAAATGTTGCAGCAACCCGCCGGTGTTGCTGAACTCGCGAAGTGGGTGGCTGGGGGCCCGGTCAGCGGAGCGCCCGGTACAGCTGATCGCAAATTTTGGTGCTGCGAAATTTGCACAGCTGTTTTCGACTCCCACTCGATTCTCCCGGCACGACGACAATCGATTAAACTCCGGCGCGCGTCTCGGCACGCAGCGGGTGGTTGCTGAGTCATCATCGGGCTCCGCTGGACTTTGCTGGCTATCCTAGGTAAGTTCCTTCTCGACTTGGGCCTCCTTTTTTTTTTTTTGTGTGTGTGATCAACTGGTTTCGTTGGCATTTCCGCCCGCGACGCGACGCAGTTGTTTTAAAACAAAATGATTTTGTAATTATAAAGAATAGTAAATGAAAAATGTAATTCAAAATTGTAAAATTATAAAACACTAGGATCCTTTAACACAACATATACTTTAATTCCTGGAAATAGTGGTGATTCTTCTTGACGCACGAGCCCGGCGGCTTCTTTACGTCTAAACTTCCTATACATTTTTATTTTGTTCCGGTTGAGCTCCTCCATTTCTTTTGTTATATGATCCACGGAGGCATTTTCTGTGGACGTGCCAGCACCTGATAGCTCCCCGATGATTTTGATCACCTCTTTAGCGGCCAACTGCTCAGCCGCCTTTTTGGATGAAGCGGTGGCGCGTCTCTCAATCGTAGCCACCCTGCACGCAAAAGTAAACTGTGGAGCATCTGGGGATCCTGCAATCTCCACAAGATGAAAACTCGGTAACTGACGTTTCGTCCTGCGACACAATTTCGTCAAATCACCTACCGAATCGTCTCGAAGTGGGCCTGCGGAATGTCTTCAATGTCTGGGCACGTTTTCTTTAGTTTTGGAATTATGCTAGCTGCCGCGTCGTGTTTCGCTTTTTGCTTCAACCCGCCAACACCCTTAGCCATATCGTTAACTGCACGATGCAAACAAAGGACTTTGAGCCATCTGTTGCCCTCCGCCACTCGTAGTTTGGTAATGGGAGTTTTTTTTTGGCGCAGTATTCCTGCAGGATGGATATTTTAGTTTTACCAAACGTAGCACCACTCATTATTTCTTGACACTTCGATTAAACAAACGCAATCACTGACGGATAGAAACGGAATGCTTTACTTGTCCCCTTTGAAGAGGAAACTAAGTTTCCTTCAGCTTGTCCCACTTGTCCTAAAATCAGCTTTAAGTTCTCTGTGTGTGTGACAAAGGATCACCTATTATTAAGCCCCGAACAGATAGCACCCGTTCCGTCCCGTCACGTAAAAATTGTTACGGAATTTGCCCCTCGGTAATAATAGGAGCAAATTCGGCCTGCGTTGGCTTAGTCGAGAGGGAGGCTTTTGTTGACGAAAAAGAATTCGAAGGAACTCCAAAAAAATCGGCCAGCGAAGCACTCTGGCAACCCTGCCCACTGACACAATTTTTTCCCTACGCGGCACACCCACGGAGAAGCCTGCGTCTTCCCCAAGCTCGCTGAGTGACGCGCGGCCTTTCTGTGTGGTTGGGTCATGCGGCGGGGTAATCAGCTCGCTCGCTGAGAGGAGAAATGTTGCAGCAACCCGCCGGTGTTGCTGAACTCGCGAAGTGGGTGGCTGGGGGCCCGGTCAGCGGAGCGCCCGGTACAGCTGATCGCAAATTTTGGTGCTGCGAAATTTGCACAGCTGTTTTCGACTCCCACTCGATTCTCCCGGCACGACGACAATCGATTAAACTCCGGCGCGCGTCTCGGCACGCAGCGGGTGGTTGCTGAGTCATCATCGGGCTCCGCTGGACTTTGCTGGCTATCCTAGGTAAGTTCCTTCTCGACTTGGGCCTCCTTTTTTTTTTTTTGTGTGTGTGATCAACTGGTTTCGTTGGCATTTCCGCCCGCGACGCGACGCAGTTGTTTTAAAACAAAATGATTTTGTAATTATAAAGAATAGTAAATGAAAAATGTAATTCAAAATTGTAAAATTATAAAACACTAGGATCCTTTAACACAACATATACTTTAATTCCTGGAAATAGTGGTGATTCTTCTTGACGCACGAGCCCGGCGGCTTCTTTACGTCTAAACTTCCTATACATTTTTATTTTGTTCCGGTTGAGCTCCTCCATTTCTTTTGTTATATGATCCACGGAGGCATTTTCTGTGGACGTGCCAGCACCTGATAGCTCCCCGATGATTTTGATCACCTCTTTAGCGGCCAACTGCTCAGCCGCCTTTTTGGATGAAGCGGTGGCGCGTCTCTCAATCGTAGCCACCCTGCACGCAAAAGTAAACTGTGGAGCATCTGGGGATCCTGCAATCTCCACAAGATGAAAACTCGGTAACTGACGTTTCGTCCTGCGACACAATTTCGTCAAATCACCTACCGAATCGTCTCGAAGTGGGCCTGCGGAATGTCTTCAATGTCTGGGCACGTTTTCTTTAGTTTTGGAATTATGCTAGCTGCCGCGTCGTGTTTCGCTTTTTGCTTCAACCCGCCAACACCCTTAGCCATATCGTTAACTGCACGATGCAAACAAAGGACTTTGAGCCATCTGTTGCCCTCCGCCACTCGTAGTTTGGTAATGGGAGTTTTTTTTTGGCGCAGTATTCCTGCAGGATGGATATTTTAGTTTTACCAAACGTAGCACCACTCATTATTTCTTGACACTTCGATTAAACAAACGCAATCACTGACGGATAGAAACGGAATGCTTTACTTGTCCCCTTTGAAGAGGAAACTAAGTTTCCTTCAGCTTGTCCCACTTGTCCTAAAATCAGCTTTAAGTTCTCTGTGTGTGTGACAAAGGATCACCTATTATTAAGCCCCGAACAGATAGCACCCGTTCCGTCCCGTCACGTAAAAATTGTTACGGAATTTGCCCCTCGGTAATAATAGGAGCAAATTCGGCCTGCGTTGGCTTAGTCGAGAGGGAGGCTTTTGTTGACGAAAAAGAATTCGAAGGAACTCCAAAAAAATCGGCCAGCGAAGCACTCTGGCAACCCTGCCCACTGACACAATTTTTTCCCTACGCGGCACACCCACGGAGAAGCCTGCGTCTTCCCCAAGCTCGCTGAGTGACGCGCGGCCTTTCTGTGTGGTTGGGTCATGCGGCGGGGTAATCAGCTCGCTCGCTGAGAGGAGAAATGTTGCAGGAACCCGCCGGTGTTGCTGAACTCGCGAAGTGGGTGGCTGGGGGCCCGGTCAGCGGAGCGCCCGGTACAGCTGATCGCAAATTTTGGTGCTGCGAAATTTGCACAGCTGTTTTCGACTCCCACTCGATTCTCCCGGCACGACGACAATCGATTAAACTCCGGCGCGCGTCTCGGCACGCAGCGGGTGGTTGCTGAGTCATCATCGGGCTCCGCTGGACTTTGCTGGCTATCCTAGGTAAGTTCCTTCTCGACTTGGGCCTCCTTTTTTTTTTTTTGTGTGTGTGATCAACTGGTTTCGTTGGCATTTCCGCCCGCGACGCGACGCAGTTGTTTTAAAACAAAATGATTTTGTAATTATAAAGAATAGTAAATGAAAAATGTAATTCAAAATTGTAAAATTATAAAACACTAGGATCCTTTAACACAACATATACTTTAATTCCTGGAAATAGTGGTGATTCTTCTTGACGCACGAGCCCGGCGGCTTCTTTACGTCTAAACTTCCTATACATTTTTATTTTGTTCCGGTTGAGCTCCTCCATTTCTTTTGTTATATGATCCACGGAGGCATTTTCTGTGGACGTGCCAGCACCTGATAGCTCCCCGATGATTTTGATCACCTCTTTAGCGGCCAACTGCTCAGCCGCCTTTTTGGATGAAGCGGTGGCGCGTCTCTCAATCGTAGCCACCCTGCACGCAAAAGTAAACTGTGGAGCATCTGGGGATCCTGCAATCTCCACAAGATGAAAACTCGGTAACTGACGTTTCGTCCTGCGACACAATTTCGTCAAATCACCTACCGAATCGTCTCGAAGTGGGCCTGCGGAATGTCTTCAATGTCTGGGCACGTTTTCTTTAGTTTTGGAATTATGCTAGCTGCCGCGTCGTGTTTCGCTTTTTGCTTCAACCCGCCAACACCCTTAGCCATATCGTTAACTGCACGATGCAAACAAAGGACTTTGAGCCATCTGTTGCCCTCCGCCACTCGTAGTTTGGTAATGGGAGTTTTTTTTTGGCGCAGTATTCCTGCAGGATGGATATTTTAGTTTTACCAAACGTAGCACCACTCATTATTTCTTGACACTTCGATTAAACAAACGCAATCACTGACGGATAGAAACGGAATGCTTTACTTGTCCCCTTTGAAGAGGAAACTAAGTTTCCTTCAGCTTGTCCCACTTGTCCTAAAATCAGCTTTAAGTTCTCTGTGTGTGTGACAAAGGATCACCTATTATTAAGCCCCGAACAGATAGCACCCGTTCCGTCCCGTCACGTAAAAATTGTTACGGAATTTGCCCCTCGGTAATAATAGGAGCAAATTCGGCCTGCGTTGGCTTAGTCGAGAGGGAGGCTTTTGTTGACGAAAAAGAATTCGAAGGAACTCCAAAAAAATCGGCCAGCGAAGCACTCTGGCAACCCTGCCCACTGACACAATTTTTTCCCTACGCGGCACACCCACGGAGAAGCCTGCGTCTTCCCCAAGCTCGCTGAGTGACGCGCGGCCTTTCTGTGTGGTTGGGTCATGCGGCGGGGTAATCAGCTCGCTCGCTGAGAGGAGAAATGTTGCAGGAACCCGCCGGTGTTGCTGAACTCGCGAAGTGGGTGGCTGGGGGCCCGGTCAGCGGAGCGCCCGGTACAGCTGATCGCAAATTTTGGTGCTGCGAAATTTGCACAGCTGTTTTCGACTCCCACTCGATTCTCCCGGCACGACGACAATCGATTAAACTCCGGCGCGCGTCTCGGCACGCAGCGGGTGGTTGCTGAGTCATCATCGGGCTCCGCTGGACTTTGCTGGCTATCCTAGGTAAGTTCCTTCTCGACTTGGGCCTCCTTTTTTTTTTTTTGTGTGTGTGATCAACTGGTTTCGTTGGCATTTCCGCCCGCGACGCGACGCAGTTGTTTTAAAACAAAATGATTTTGTAATTATAAAGAATAGTAAATGAAAAATGTAATTCAAAATTGTAAAATTATAAAACACTAGGATCCTTTAACACAACATATACTTTAATTCCTGGAAATAGTGGTGATTCTTCTTGACGCACGAGCCCGGCGGCTTCTTTACGTCTAAACTTCCTATACATTTTTATTTTGTTCCGGTTGAGCTCCTCCATTTCTTTTGTTATATGATCCACGGAGGCATTTTCTGTGGACGTGCCAGCACCTGATAGCTCCCCGATGATTTTGATCACCTCTTTAGCGGCCAACTGCTCAGCCGCCTTTTTGGATGAAGCGGTGGCGCGTCTCTCAATCGTAGCCACCCTGCACGCAAAAGTAAACTGTGGAGCATCTGGGGATCCTGCAATCTCCACAAGATGAAAACTCGGTAACTGACGTTTCGTCCTGCGACACAATTTCGTCAAATCACCTACCGAATCGTCTCGAAGTGGGCCTGCGGAATGTCTTCAATGTCTGGGCACGTTTTCTTTAGTTTTGGAATTATGCTAGCTGCCGCGTCGTGTTTCGCTTTTTGCTTCAACCCGCCAACACCCTTAGCCATATCGTTAACTGCACGATGCAAACAAAGGACTTTGAGCCATCTGTTGCCCTCCGCCACTCGTAGTTTGGTAATGGGAGTTTTTTTTTGGCGCAGTATTCCTGCAGGATGGATATTTTAGTTTTACCAAACGTAGCACCACTCATTATTTCTTGACACTTCGATTAAACAAACGCAATCACTGACGGATAGAAACGGAATGCTTTACTTGTCCCCTTTGAAGAGGAAACTAAGTTTCCTTCAGCTTGTCCCACTTGTCCTAAAATCAGCTTTAAGTTCTCTGTGTGTGTGACAAAGGATCACCTATTATTAAGCCCCGAACAGATAGCACCCGTTCCGTCCCGTCACGTAAAAATTGTTACGGAATTTGCCCCTCGGTAATAATAGGAGCAAATTCGGCCTGCGTTGGCTTAGTCGAGAGGGAGGCTTTTTTGTTGACGAAAAAGAATTCGAAGGAACTCCAAAAAAATCGGCCAGCGAAGCACTCTGGCAACCCTGCCCACTGACACAATTTTTTCCCTACGCGGCACACCCACGGAGAAGCCTGCGTCTTCCCCAAGCTCGCTGAGTGACGCGCGGCCTTTCTGTGTGGTTGGGTCATGCGGCGGGGTAATCAGCTCGCTCGCTGAGAGGAGAAATGTTGCAGCAACCCGCCGGTGTTGCTGAACTCGCGAAGTGGGTGGCTGGGGGCCCGGTCAGCGGAGCGCCCGGTACAGCTGATCGCAAATTTTGGTGCTGCGAAATTTGCACAGCTGTTTTCGACTCCCACTCGATTCTCCCGGCACGACGACAATCGATTAAACTCCGGCGCGCGTCTCGGCACGCAGCGGGTGGTTGCTGAGTCATCATCGGGCTCCGCTGGACTTTGCTGGCTATCCTAGGTAAGTTCCTTCTCGACTTGGGCCTCCTTTTTTTTTTTTTGTGTGTGTGATCAACTGGTTTCGTTGGCATTTCCGCCCGCGACGCGACGCAGTTGTTTTAAAACAAAATGATTTTGTAATTATAAAGAATAGTAAATGAAAAATGTAATTCAAAATTGTAAAATTATAAAACACTAGGATCCTTTAACACAACATATACTTTAATTCCTGGAAATAGTGGTGATTCTTCTTGACGCACGAGCCCGGCGGCTTCTTTACGTCTAAACTTCCTATACATTTTTATTTTGTTCCGGTTGAGCTCCTCCATTTCTTTTGTTATATGATCCACGGAGGCATTTTCTGTGGACGTGCCAGCACCTGATAGCTCCCCGATGATTTTGATCACCTCTTTAGCGGCCAACTGCTCAGCCGCCTTTTTGGATGAAGCGGTGGCGCGTCTCTCAATCGTAGCCACCCTGCACGCAAAAGTAAACTGTGGAGCATCTGGGGATCCTGCAATCTCCACAAGATGAAAACTCGGTAACTGACGTTTCGTCCTGCGACACAATTTCGTCAAATCACCTACCGAATCGTCTCGAAGTGGGCCTGCGGAATGTCTTCAATGTCTGGGCACGTTTTCTTTAGTTTTGGAATTATGCTAGCTGCCGCGTCGTGTTTCGCTTTTTGCTTCAACCCGCCAACACCCTTAGCCATATCGTTAACTGCACGATGCAAACAAAGGACTTTGAGCCATCTGTTGCCCTCCGCCACTCGTAGTTTGGTAATGGGAGTTTTTTTTTGGCGCAGTATTCCTGCAGGATGGATATTTTAGTTTTACCAAACGTAGCACCACTCATTATTTCTTGACACTTCGATTAAACAAACGCAATCACTGACGGATAGAAACGGAATGCTTTACTTGTCCCCTTTGAAGAGGAAACTAAGTTTCCTTCAGCTTGTCCCACTTGTCCTAAAATCAGCTTTAAGTTCTCTGTGTGTGTGACAAAGGATCACCTATTATTAAGCCCCGAACAGATAGCACCCGTTCCGTCCCGTCACGTAAAAATTGTTACGGAATTTGCCCCTCGGTAATAATAGGAGCAAATTCGGCCTGCGTTGGCTTAGTCGAGAGGGAGGCTTTTGTTGACGAAAAAGAATTCGAAGGAACTCCAAAAAAATCGGCCAGCGAAGCACTCTGGCAACCCTGCCCACTGACACAATTTTTTCCCTACGCGGCACACCCACGGAGAAGCCTGCGTCTTCCCCAAGCTCGCTGAGTGACGCGCGGCCTTTCTGTGTGGTTGGGTCATGCGGCGGGGTAATCAGCTCGCTCGCTGAGAGGAGAAATGTTGCAGGAACCCGCCGGTGTTGCTGAACTCGCGAAGTGGGTGGCTGGGGGCCCGGTCAGCGGAGCGCCCGGTACAGCTGATCGCAAATTTTGGTGCTGCGAAATTTGCACAGCTGTTTTCGACTCCCACTCGATTCTCCCGGCACGACGACAATCGATTAAACTCCGGCGCGCGTCTCGGCACGCAGCGGGTGGTTGCTGAGTCATCATCGGGCTCCGCTGGACTTTGCTGGCTATCCTAGGTAAGTTCCTTCTCGACTTGGGCCTCCTTTTTTTTTTTTTGTGTGTGTGATCAACTGGTTTCGTTGGCATTTCCGCCCGCGACGCGACGCAGTTGTTTTAAAACAAAATGATTTTGTAATTATAAAGAATAGTAAATGAAAAATGTAATTCAAAATTGTAAAATTATAAAACACTAGGATCCTTTAACACAACATATACTTTAATTCCTGGAAATAGTGGTGATTCTTCTTGACGCACGAGCCCGGCGGCTTCTTTACGTCTAAACTTCCTATACATTTTTATTTTGTTCCGGTTGAGCTCCTCCATTTCTTTTGTTATATGATCCACGGAGGCATTTTCTGTGGACGTGCCAGCACCTGATAGCTCCCCGATGATTTTGATCACCTCTTTAGCGGCCAACTGCTCAGCCGCCTTTTTGGATGAAGCGGTGGCGCGTCTCTCAATCGTAGCCACCCTGCACGCAAAAGTAAACTGTGGAGCATCTGGGGATCCTGCAATCTCCACAAGATGAAAACTCGGTAACTGACGTTTCGTCCTGCGACACAATTTCGTCAAATCACCTACCGAATCGTCTCGAAGTGGGCCTGCGGAATGTCTTCAATGTCTGGGCACGTTTTCTTTAGTTTTGGAATTATGCTAGCTGCCGCGTCGTGTTTCGCTTTTTGCTTCAACCCGCCAACACCCTTAGCCATATCGTTAACTGCACGATGCAAACAAAGGACTTTGAGCCATCTGTTGCCCTCCGCCACTCGTAGTTTGGTAATGGGAGTTTTTTTTTGGCGCAGTATTCCTGCAGGATGGATATTTTAGTTTTACCAAACGTAGCACCACTCATTATTTCTTGACACTTCGATTAAACAAACGCAATCACTGACGGATAGAAACGGAATGCTTTACTTGTCCCCTTTGAAGAGGAAACTAAGTTTCCTTCAGCTTGTCCCACTTGTCCTAAAATCAGCTTTAAGTTCTCTGTGTGTGTGACAAAGGATCACCTATTATTAAGCCCCGAACAGATAGCACCCGTTCCGTCCCGTCACGTAAAAATTGTTACGGAATTTGCCCCTCGGTAATAATAGGAGCAAATTCGGCCTGCGTTGGCTTAGTCGAGAGGGAGGCTTTTGTTGACGAAAAAGAATTCGAAGGAACTCCAAAAAAATCGGCCAGCGAAGCACTCTGGCAACCCTGCCCACTGACACAATTTTTTCCCTACGCGGCACACCCACGGAGAAGCCTGCGTCTTCCCCAAGCTCGCTGAGTGACGCGCGGCCTTTCTGTGTGGTTGGGTCATGCGGCGGGGTAATCAGCTCGCTCGCTGAGAGGAGAAATGTTGCAGGAACCCGCCGGTGTTGCTGAACTCGCGAAGTGGGTGGCTGGGGGCCCGGTCAGCGGAGCGCCCGGTACAGCTGATCGCAAATTTTGGTGCTGCGAAATTTGCACAGCTGTTTTCGACTCCCACTCGATTCTCCCGGCACGACGACAATCGATTAAACTCCGGCGCGCGTCTCGGCACGCAGCGGGTGGTTGCTGAGTCATCATCGGGCTCCGCTGGACTTTGCTGGCTATCCTAGGTAAGTTCCTTCTCGACTTGGGCCTCCTTTTTTTTTTTTTGTGTGTGTGATCAACTGGTTTCGTTGGCATTTCCGCCCGCGACGCGACGCAGTTGTTTTAAAACAAAATGATTTTGTAATTATAAAGAATAGTAAATGAAAAATGTAATTCAAAATTGTAAAATTATAAAACACTAGGATCCTTTAACACAACATATACTTTAATTCCTGGAAATAGTGGTGATTCTTCTTGACGCACGAGCCCGGCGGCTTCTTTACGTCTAAACTTCCTATACATTTTTATTTTGTTCCGGTTGAGCTCCTCCATTTCTTTTGTTATATGATCCACGGAGGCATTTTCTGTGGACGTGCCAGCACCTGATAGCTCCCCGATGATTTTGATCACCTCTTTAGCGGCCAACTGCTCAGCCGCCTTTTTGGATGAAGCGGTGGCGCGTCTCTCAATCGTAGCCACCCTGCACGCAAAAGTAAACTGTGGAGCATCTGGGGATCCTGCAATCTCCACAAGATGAAAACTCGGTAACTGACGTTTCGTCCTGCGACACAATTTCGTCAAATCACCTACCGAATCGTCTCGAAGTGGGCCTGCGGAATGTCTTCAATGTCTGGGCACGTTTTCTTTAGTTTTGGAATTATGCTAGCTGCCGCGTCGTGTTTCGCTTTTTGCTTCAACCCGCCAACACCCTTAGCCATATCGTTAACTGCACGATGCAAACAAAGGACTTTGAGCCATCTGTTGCCCTCCGCCACTCGTAGTTTGGTAATGGGAGTTTTTTTTTGGCGCAGTATTCCTGCAGGATGGATATTTTAGTTTTACCAAACGTAGCACCACTCATTATTTCTTGACACTTCGATTAAACAAACGCAATCACTGACGGATAGAAACGGAATGCTTTACTTGTCCCCTTTGAAGAGGAAACTAAGTTTCCTTCAGCTTGTCCCACTTGTCCTAAAATCAGCTTTAAGTTCTCTGTGTGTGTGACAAAGGATCACCTATTATTAAGCCCCGAACAGATAGCACCCGTTCCGTCCCGTCACGTAAAAATTGTTACGGAATTTGCCCCTCGGTAATAATAGGAGCAAATTCGGCCTGCGTTGGCTTAGTCGAGAGGGAGGCTTTTTTTGTTGACGAAAAAGAATTCGAAGGAACTCCAAAAAAATCGGCCAGCGAAGCACTCTGGCAACCCTGCCCACTGACACAATTTTTTCCCTACGCGGCACACCCACGGAGAAGCCTGCGTCTTCCCCAAGCTCGCTGAGTGACGCGCGGCCTTTCTGTGTGGTTGGGTCATGCGGCGGGGTAATCAGCTCGCTCGCTGAGAGGAGAAATGTTGCAGCAACCCGCCGGTGTTGCTGAACTCGCGAAGTGGGTGGCTGGGGGCCCGGTCAGCGGAGCGCCCGGTACAGCTGATCGCAAATTTTGGTGCTGCGAAATTTGCACAGCTGTTTTCGACTCCCACTCGATTCTCCCGGCACGACGACAATCGATTAAACTCCGGCGCGCGTCTCGGCACGCAGCGGGTGGTTGCTGAGTCATCATCGGGCTCCGCTGGACTTTGCTGGCTATCCTAGGTAAGTTCCTTCTCGACTTGGGCCTCCTTTTTTTTTTTTTGTGTGTGTGATCAACTGGTTTCGTTGGCATTTCCGCCCGCGACGCGACGCAGTTGTTTTAAAACAAAATGATTTTGTAATTATAAAGAATAGTAAATGAAAAATGTAATTCAAAATTGTAAAATTATAAAACACTAGGATCCTTTAACACAACATATACTTTAATTCCTGGAAATAGTGGTGATTCTTCTTGACGCACGAGCCCGGCGGCTTCTTTACGTCTAAACTTCCTATACATTTTTATTTTGTTCCGGTTGAGCTCCTCCATTTCTTTTGTTATATGATCCACGGAGGCATTTTCTGTGGACGTGCCAGCACCTGATAGCTCCCCGATGATTTTGATCACCTCTTTAGCGGCCAACTGCTCAGCCGCCTTTTTGGATGAAGCGGTGGCGCGTCTCTCAATCGTAGCCACCCTGCACGCAAAAGTAAACTGTGGAGCATCTGGGGATCCTGCAATCTCCACAAGATGAAAACTCGGTAACTGACGTTTCGTCCTGCGACACAATTTCGTCAAATCACCTACCGAATCGTCTCGAAGTGGGCCTGCGGAATGTCTTCAATGTCTGGGCACGTTTTCTTTAGTTTTGGAATTATGCTAGCTGCCGCGTCGTGTTTCGCTTTTTGCTTCAACCCGCCAACACCCTTAGCCATATCGTTAACTGCACGATGCAAACAAAGGACTTTGAGCCATCTGTTGCCCTCCGCCACTCGTAGTTTGGTAATGGGAGTTTTTTTTTGGCGCAGTATTCCTGCAGGATGGATATTTTAGTTTTACCAAACGTAGCACCACTCATTATTTCTTGACACTTCGATTAAACAAACGCAATCACTGACGGATAGAAACGGAATGCTTTACTTGTCCCCTTTGAAGAGGAAACTAAGTTTCCTTCAGCTTGTCCCACTTGTCCTAAAATCAGCTTTAAGTTCTCTGTGTGTGTGACAAAGGATCAC
Organism: Machimus atricapillus; assembly: GCA_933228815.1. Classification (NCBI taxonomy): domain Eukaryota; kingdom Metazoa; phylum Arthropoda; class Insecta; order Diptera; family Asilidae; genus Machimus; species Machimus atricapillus. Next base: position 59,276 of record CAKOGC010000016.1, read on the forward strand.
CTATTATTAAGCCCCGAACAGATAGCACCCGTTCCGTCCCGTCACGTAAAAATTGTTACGGAATTTGCCCCTCGGTAATAATAGGAGCAAATTCGGCCTGCGTTGGCTTAGTCGAGAGGGAGGCTTTTGTTGACGAAAAAGAATTCGAAGGAACTCCAAAAAAATCGGCCAGCGAAGCACTCTGGCAACCCTGCCCACTGACACAATTTTTTCCCTACGCGGCACACCCACGGAGAAGCCTGCGTCTTCCCCAAGCTCGCTGAGTGACGCGCGGCCTTTCTGTGTGGTTGGGTCATGCGGCGGGGTAATCAGCTCGCTCGCTGAGAGGAGAAATGTTGCAGGAACCCGCCGGTGTTGCTGAACTCGCGAAGTGGGTGGCTGGGGGCCCGGTCAGCGGAGCGCCCGGTACAGCTGATCGCAAATTTTGGTGCTGCGAAATTTGCACAGCTGTTTTCGACTCCCACTCGATTCTCCCGGCACGACGACAATCGATTAAACTCCGGCGCGCGTCTCGGCACGCAGCGGGTGGTTGCTGAGTCATCATCGGGCTCCGCTGGACTTTGCTGGCTATCCTAGGTAAGTTCCTTCTCGACTTGGGCCTCCTTTTTTTTTTTTTGTGTGTGTGATCAACTGGTTTCGTTGGCATTTCCGCCCGCGACGCGACGCAGTTGTTTTAAAACAAAATGATTTTGTAATTATAAAGAATAGTAAATGAAAAATGTAATTCAAAATTGTAAAATTATAAAACACTAGGATCCTTTAACACAACATATACTTTAATTCCTGGAAATAGTGGTGATTCTTCTTGACGCACGAGCCCGGCGGCTTCTTTACGTCTAAACTTCCTATACATTTTTATTTTGTTCCGGTTGAGCTCCTCCATTTCTTTTGTTATATGATCCACGGAGGCATTTTCTGTGGACGTGCCAGCACCTGATAGCTCCCCGATGATTTTGATCACCTCTTTAGCGGCCAACTGCTCAGCCGCCTTTTTGGATGAAGCGGTGGCGCGTCTCTCAATCGTAGCCACCCTGCACGCAAAAGTAAACTGTGGAGCATCTGGGGATCCTGCAATCTCCACAAGATGAAAACTCGGTAACTGACGTTTCGTCCTGCGACACAATTTCGTCAAATCACCTACCGAATCGTCTCGAAGTGGGCCTGCGGAATGTCTTCAATGTCTGGGCACGTTTTCTTTAGTTTTGGAATTATGCTAGCTGCCGCGTCGTGTTTCGCTTTTTGCTTCAACCCGCCAACACCCTTAGCCATATCGTTAACTGCACGATGCAAACAAAGGACTTTGAGCCATCTGTTGCCCTCCGCCACTCGTAGTTTGGTAATGGGAGTTTTTTTTTGGCGCAGTATTCCTGCAGGATGGATATTTTAGTTTTACCAAACGTAGCACCACTCATTATTTCTTGACACTTCGATTAAACAAACGCAATCACTGACGGATAGAAACGGAATGCTTTACTTGTCCCCTTTGAAGAGGAAACTAAGTTTCCTTCAGCTTGTCCCACTTGTCCTAAAATCAGCTTTAAGTTCTCTGTGTGTGTGACAAAGGATCACCTATTATTAAGCCCCGAACAGATAGCACCCGTTCCGTCCCGTCACGTAAAAATTGTTACGGAATTTGCCCCTCGGTAATAATAGGAGCAAATTCGGCCTGCGTTGGCTTAGTCGAGAGGGAGGCTTTTGTTGACGAAAAAGAATTCGAAGGAACTCCAAAAAAATCGGCCAGCGAAGCACTCTGGCAACCCTGCCCACTGACACAATTTTTTCCCTACGCGGCACACCCACGGAGAAGCCTGCGTCTTCCCCAAGCTCGCTGAGTGACGCGCGGCCTTTCTGTGTGGTTGGGTCATGCGGCGGGGTAATCAGCTCGCTCGCTGAGAGGAGAAATGTTGCAGGAACCCGCCGGTGTTGCTGAACTCGCGAAGTGGGTGGCTGGGGGCCCGGTCAGCGGAGCGCCCGGTACAGCTGATCGCAAATTTTGGTGCTGCGAAATTTGCACAGCTGTTTTCGACTCCCACTCGATTCTCCCGGCACGACGACAATCGATTAAACTCCGGCGCGCGTCTCGGCACGCAGCGGGTGGTTGCTGAGTCATCATCGGGCTCCGCTGGACTTTGCTGGCTATCCTAGGTAAGTTCCTTCTCGACTTGGGCCTCCTTTTTTTTTTTTTGTGTGTGTGATCAACTGGTTTCGTTGGCATTTCCGCCCGCGACGCGACGCAGTTGTTTTAAAACAAAATGATTTTGTAATTATAAAGAATAGTAAATGAAAAATGTAATTCAAAATTGTAAAATTATAAAACACTAGGATCCTTTAACACAACATATACTTTAATTCCTGGAAATAGTGGTGATTCTTCTTGACGCACGAGCCCGGCGGCTTCTTTACGTCTAAACTTCCTATACATTTTTATTTTGTTCCGGTTGAGCTCCTCCATTTCTTTTGTTATATGATCCACGGAGGCATTTTCTGTGGACGTGCCAGCACCTGATAGCTCCCCGATGATTTTGATCACCTCTTTAGCGGCCAACTGCTCAGCCGCCTTTTTGGATGAAGCGGTGGCGCGTCTCTCAATCGTAGCCACCCTGCACGCAAAAGTAAACTGTGGAGCATCTGGGGATCCTGCAATCTCCACAAGATGAAAACTCGGTAACTGACGTTTCGTCCTGCGACACAATTTCGTCAAATCACCTACCGAATCGTCTCGAAGTGGGCCTGCGGAATGTCTTCAATGTCTGGGCACGTTTTCTTTAGTTTTGGAATTATGCTAGCTGCCGCGTCGTGTTTCGCTTTTTGCTTCAACCCGCCAACACCCTTAGCCATATCGTTAACTGCACGATGCAAACAAAGGACTTTGAGCCATCTGTTGCCCTCCGCCACTCGTAGTTTGGTAATGGGAGTTTTTTTTTGGCGCAGTATTCCTGCAGGATGGATATTTTAGTTTTACCAAACGTAGCACCACTCATTATTTCTTGACACTTCGATTAAACAAACGCAATCACTGACGGATAGAAACGGAATGCTCTACTTGTCCCCTTTGAAGAGGAAACTAAGTTTCCTTCAGCTTGTCCCACTTGTCCTAAAATCAGCTTTAAGTTCTCTGTGTGTGTGACAAAGGATCACCTATTATTAAGCCCCGAACAGATAGCACCCGTTCCGTCCCGTCACGTAAAAATTGTTACGGAATTTGCCCCTCGGTAATAATAGGAGCAAATTCGGCCTGCGTTGGCTTAGTCGAGAGGGAGGCTTTTGTTGACGAAAAAGAATTCGAAGGAACTCCAAAAAAATCGGCCAGCGAAGCACTCTGGCAACCCTGCCCACTGACACAATTTTTTCCCTACGCGGCACACCCACGGAGAAGCCTGCGTCTTCCCCAAGCTCGCTGAGTGACGCGCGGCCTTTCTGTGTGGTTGGGTCATGCGGCGGGGTAATCAGCTCGCTCGCTGAGAGGAGAAATGTTGCAGGAACCCGCCGGTGTTGCTGAACTCGCGAAGTGGGTGGCTGGGGGCCCGGTCAGCGGAGCGCCCGGTACAGCTGATCGCAAATTTTGGTGCTGCGAAATTTGCACAGCTGTTTTCGACTCCCACTCGATTCTCCCGGCACGACGACAATCGATTAAACTCCGGCGCGCGTCTCGGCACGCAGCGGGTGGTTGCTGAGTCATCATCGGGCTCCGCTGGACTTTGCTGGCTATCCTAGGTAAGTTCCTTCTCGACTTGGGCCTCCTTTTTTTTTTTTTGTGTGTGTGATCAACTGGTTTCGTTGGCATTTCCGCCCGCGACGCGACGCAGTTGTTTTAAAACAAAATGATTTTGTAATTATAAAGAATAGTAAATGAAAAATGTAATTCAAAATTGTAAAATTATAAAACACTAGGATCCTTTAACACAACATATACTTTAATTCCTGGAAATAGTGGTGATTCTTCTTGACGCACGAGCCCGGCGGCTTCTTTACGTCTAAACTTCCTATACATTTTTATTTTGTTCCGGTTGAGCTCCTCCATTTCTTTTGTTATATGATCCACGGAGGCATTTTCTGTGGACGTGCCAGCACCTGATAGCTCCCCGATGATTTTGATCACCTCTTTAGCGGCCAACTGCTCAGCCGCCTTTTTGGATGAAGCGGTGGCGCGTCTCTCAATCGTAGCCACCCTGCACGCAAAAGTAAACTGTGGAGCATCTGGGGATCCTGCAATCTCCACAAGATGAAAACTCGGTAACTGACGTTTCGTCCTGCGACACAATTTCGTCAAATCACCTACCGAATCGTCTCGAAGTGGGCCTGCGGAATGTCTTCAATGTCTGGGCACGTTTTCTTTAGTTTTGGAATTATGCTAGCTGCCGCGTCGTGTTTCGCTTTTTGCTTCAACCCGCCAACACCCTTAGCCATATCGTTAACTGCACGATGCAAACAAAGGACTTTGAGCCATCTGTTGCCCTCCGCCACTCGTAGTTTGGTAATGGGAGTTTTTTTTTGGCGCAGTATTCCTGCAGGATGGATATTTTAGTTTTACCAAACGTAGCACCACTCATTATTTCTTGACACTTCGATTAAACAAACGCAATCACTGACGGATAGAAACGGAATGCTTTACTTGTCCCCTTTGAAGAGGAAACTAAGTTTCCTTCAGCTTGTCCCACTTGTCCTAAAATCAGCTTTAAGTTCTCTGTGTGTGTGACAAAGGATCACCTATTATTAAGCCCCGAACAGATAGCACCCGTTCCGTCCCGTCACGTAAAAATTGTTACGGAATTTGCCCCTCGGTAATAATAGGAGCAAATTCGGCCTGCGTTGGCTTAGTCGAGAGGGAGGCTTTTGTTGACGAAAAAGAATTCGAAGGAACTCCAAAAAAATCGGCCAGCGAAGCACTCTGGCAACCCTGCCCACTGACACAATTTTTTCCCTACGCGGCACACCCACGGAGAAGCCTGCGTCTTCCCCAAGCTCGCTGAGTGACGCGCGGCCTTTCTGTGTGGTTGGGTCATGCGGCGGGGTAATCAGCTCGCTCGCTGAGAGGAGAAATGTTGCAGGAACCCGCCGGTGTTGCTGAACTCGCGAAGTGGGTGGCTGGGGGCCCGGTCAGCGGAGCGCCCGGTACAGCTGATCGCAAATTTTGGTGCTGCGAAATTTGCACAGCTGTTTTCGACTCCCACTCGATTCTCCCGGCACGACGACAATCGATTAAACTCCGGCGCGCGTCTCGGCACGCAGCGGGTGGTTGCTGAGTCATCATCGGGCTCCGCTGGACTTTGCTGGCTATCCTAGGTAAGTTCCTTCTCGACTTGGGCCTCCTTTTTTTTTTTTTGTGTGTGTGATCAACTGGTTTCGTTGGCATTTCCGCCCGCGACGCGACGCAGTTGTTTTAAAACAAAATGATTTTGTAATTATAAAGAATAGTAAATGAAAAATGTAATTCAAAATTGTAAAATTATAAAACACTAGGATCCTTTAACACAACATATACTTTAATTCCTGGAAATAGTGGTGATTCTTCTTGACGCACGAGCCCGGCGGCTTCTTTACGTCTAAACTTCCTATACATTTTTATTTTGTTCCGGTTGAGCTCCTCCATTTCTTTTGTTATATGATCCACGGAGGCATTTTCTGTGGACGTGCCAGCACCTGATAGCTCCCCGATGATTTTGATCACCTCTTTAGCGGCCAACTGCTCAGCCGCCTTTTTGGATGAAGCGGTGGCGCGTCTCTCAATCGTAGCCACCCTGCACGCAAAAGTAAACTGTGGAGCATCTGGGGATCCTGCAATCTCCACAAGATGAAAACTCGGTAACTGACGTTTCGTCCTGCGACACAATTTCGTCAAATCACCTACCGAATCGTCTCGAAGTGGGCCTGCGGAATGTCTTCAATGTCTGGGCACGTTTTCTTTAGTTTTGGAATTATGCTAGCTGCCGCGTCGTGTTTCGCTTTTTGCTTCAACCCGCCAACACCCTTAGCCATATCGTTAACTGCACGATGCAAACAAAGGACTTTGAGCCATCTGTTGCCCTCCGCCACTCGTAGTTTGGTAATGGGAGTTTTTTTTTGGCGCAGTATTCCTGCAGGATGGATATTTTAGTTTTACCAAACGTAGCACCACTCATTATTTCTTGACACTTCGATTAAACAAACGCAATCACTGACGGATAGAAACGGAATGCTTTACTTGTCCCCTTTGAAGAGGAAACTAAGTTTCCTTCAGCTTGTCCCACTTGTCCTAAAATCAGCTTTAAGTTCTCTGTGTGTGTGACAAAGGATCACCTATTATTAAGCCCCGAACAGATAGCACCCGTTCCGTCCCGTCACGTAAAAATTGTTACGGAATTTGCCCCTCGGTAATAATAGGAGCAAATTCGGCCTGCGTTGGCTTAGTCGAGAGGGAGGCTTTTGTTGACGAAAAAGAATTCGAAGGAACTCCAAAAAAATCGGCCAGCGAAGCACTCTGGCAACCCTGCCCACTGACACAATTTTTTCCCTACGCGGCACACCCACGGAGAAGCCTGCGTCTTCCCCAAGCTCGCTGAGTGACGCGCGGCCTTTCTGTGTGGTTGGGTCATGCGGCGGGGTAATCAGCTCGCTCGCTGAGAGGAGAAATGTTGCAGGAACCCGCCGGTGTTGCTGAACTCGCGAAGTGGGTGGCTGGGGGCCCGGTCAGCGGAGCGCCCGGTACAGCTGATCGCAAATTTTGGTGCTGCGAAATTTGCACAGCTGTTTTCGACTCCCACTCGATTCTCCCGGCACGACGACAATCGATTAAACTCCGGCGCGCGTCTCGGCACGCAGCGGGTGGTTGCTGAGTCATCATCGGGCTCCGCTGGACTTTGCTGGCTATCCTAGG
>CAKOGC010000017.1:0-49912 GCA_933228815.1 Machimus atricapillus
AAAAAAAACACAACTCTTGATTATGGCTCCTCTCTTTATTCCAATCTGACAGCGACTGCCTCACCACAATGGCGACTCTCCACACTTATCCACAACTCGCCATTGAACGAGAAAAAGTAATGCCCGATGCAAAGGCGACCACCACACTGCTTTGCCGCGAATATTCAAAGTTTAATTTCGTGTCTACTACAGCTCGTCCATCCTGACGTATAATCGACCCGATTATCAACATTTCCTTCTCTTTTTTTCCCTTTTTTTTTTTTGGAGTGTCGCGTCCGCATCGAACATTTTACAAAATTTTTTTTTTTTTTTTTTTTTTTTTACAAGCTTCACTTAACAAGTTAACTTTACACAGATGTTTTGTATTGAGTGATTTTTCTATTTTATTTTGAATATTTGATAATCTTATCGTGTAATTTATACTTTTGTGCTATTTCATACAGTAAAATTTTATTTTAACAATTTTTATAGTCAGTTTTATGCAGATTTTTCTGTTGAAATATTTTTATATACTTACAATCAATTAATTTTACACAGATTTGTACCAGTTTTACACAGAAATTAATTTGTATTTAATAGATTTTATAGTTAAAACACACATTTTATTTTTTGTGCTTCTGGATAGTTCAAAAGTTTTACATTCAGTTCTATATTCTGCAGCTAGGTTTACACAGATATTTTTATGTTTTTCTTTTTTTTTGGATATTTGATAATATTTAATTTTAGACGGATTAATGTAGTGAATTTTTTATTTAAATCTAGTGATCCTGGGCTAAAGCGAAGGACCCTAGCACTCACTCGACGATCGTAGAGGACACATAGGGCTTCATATTTGCCGGACTACAAACTCCGCTGTACGGCACCCGTGATATTTGCATACCCCCGATATCCTTGACAATATATCGATCGTTGTCCAGAACTCTGTGGACTTCGTATGGCCCACGGTATTTCGCAAGTAACTTACATATACCGGGCGTGGTAACTATATTTCTAATCATAACGTAATCTCCCGCTTTGTATCGCTTAGGCGCTTTGTGCCTTTTGTCAAAATAAACTTTGTTGTACTCCTGGCACTTTGCCATGTTGTCAGCAGCCTGTTCCCTAATTAGAAGCAAATCACGTTCCTTAGACTGGTTTTCGAGAAGGTATTCTCTAACTCTATCATGGAGCTCACCTTTCTGGTTAACACCAAACAACAGCACGCTGGGAGCAAACCCAGTACTGCGACTAATGGTATTATTCAAGGCATATTCAACCTTCGTCAAATGTTCGTACCATTTACTAGTCGTAGTCGCGTCAGACTCTTTTGATAACATGGGCGTCAATATCCTGTTGATTCTTTCAACCTGCCCATTGGATTGAGGGGAATTTGTGGCGACCTTCACATGCTGGATGTTGTTAGCAGTTACGAAATCAGAGAACCCTTGGGACGTAAAACACGTTCCCCTATCGGAAACGATTTTGCAAGGCCTACTATAAGAGGCAAAATATGACTCGAGACAGGATATTGCCTCAACAGTTTTGGTGCTATTCACTGCATACAGCCTGGCGAATTTAGTGAAGCCATCGACCACAACGAAAATATGCCGCTTCCTAGTACCCGTAAGGGGTAGAGGCCCAAGATGGTCGACATGGATTACCTCGAACGGTAGCTTCCCTTTTGGGATATTATGTAGGGTGCCTTGGCTCTTTCCAGCCACGGGTGAGAAGTATATGCACTTTAGGCAATTTCCTATGGACGATTTGATTTTTTCCTTCATCTTTGGGAACCAATAAGTTTTCCTCAAATAATCAAAGCATTTTCCCACCCCCAGATGACACAGTTGCTCGTGGTGGGTTTGAATAACCCGTTTTTCCATGCATGTGGGAACATAAAACAAATCGTTTCCGTCAATTTTTCGATAAACTAGGCCATTAATAAGTGTGTAGAACGAACTATCCCCCTTTTCTAATTCTAAACCTATTTTAGATATTGTTGGGTCGCGTTTCTGAGCCGCCGCTAACGCATTCGAGAAGCAATCCTCGTCGTCCAGTGACAAAATACTGTAGCACCTACTCAAGGCGTCTACATGCGACATTCTGTTTGAAGACCTATGCTCGATTGTATAGTTGTAGCTCTGTAACTCCAAGGCCCATCGAGAAATTCTCGGATTTAACAACTTTTTGTTAAGCGTGAGGGTGAGGGACTGACAATCCGTGATAATCTTGAAACTTATGCCCAGCAGGTGGACCCTAAACCTCCTCAGAGCGTATATGATGGACAACGTCTCGAGCTCGTAACTGTGATACCTGGACTCGGTATCGGTGGTTCGCTTCGAGAAATAAAACACAGGGTGTAGTTTACTGTCTTCCTGCCGTTGAAGCAACACCGCACCGAATCCGATGGAACTGGCATCACAGTGCAGCTCGGTCTCTTTGTGCGGACTATAGATGGACAATATTGGGGATTGGACTAACTTTGTTTTTAACAGCTCATAAGCTTTTAGCTGCTCACAATTAAATTCAAACTTTGCGTCTTTTTTAAGCAGGTCGTAGAGGGGTTTAGCATGGATGGCAAATTCAGGTATAAATTTCCGAAAATAGGAACACAAGCCCACAAATCTATGCACCTCCTTAGCATTCTTCGGCAACGGGTAATCCCTAATAGCTTTCAAATTCTCATCGTTTGGTCGTATGCCAGCGGAGTTCACCGTATACCCGAGATATACTATTTCGTTTTGCAAAAACTTGCACTTGTCGCACCTAAGATCCAAAGCATGTTTCCCCGCCAAATTCAACACCTCTTCGAGGATTTCCAAGTGCTCCTCCAAAGTCTCCGTCGCAATCAGGAGGTCGTCAACATAAACGAACAACCTGTCCGACGCTATCAAGTCCTTAAAAATCGCGTTCACAAATTTTTGAAACACCTGAGGGGCGTTCTTAAGGCCAAAGGGCATTTTTAAATACTCGTACTGGCCTAAGGGTGTAACGAACGAGGTATACTTGACCGAATCTTCTGCCACCTTAACGTGGTGAAACCCGCTGCGAAGATCCAAAATGGTAAAGTATTTCTTTGCATGAAGCCTATCAAGGAGGTCTTCAATGAGTGGAAGGGGAAAATTGTCTTTGAACGTAAGTCTGTTAAGGTCCCGGTAGTCAACACATAACCTTGATTCACCGTTTCGCTTCTGCACTAAGACGATCGGTGAAGCGTATGGCGAGCTGCTCTCGCGAATAATACCCCGCTGTAACAGGTCGTCAACAATTTTCTTTAGTTCCAACTTTTGAGAATAAGCTAAACGTCTAGGGGCACAATAGAAAGGGTCCTTGCTCAAATTTATTTTTAACTCCACCGAGTTATTTCGATCTCCACATGGAGGACGCGTAGCACGGGCACTGGACAACATGGCATTAACCCTGGATACAACTTTATGCGGAAGATCGTTCCCGATATCAATTTGAATTTGCCCGTCATTGTCAAGGACATCAATGGTCAACATTTCTTTTTCGAAATCATCGTCACCAAAACAAATACCTTTACCAACCTCGTCCTCCCCGCGACGGTCGTTGTGAGTACCCGGGTCCCCCGTTGACATCATACTCATTTGTCCAGCTTCTACCTTGCCAAGATTTATGCCACTTAATTTGAAAAAGTCGCGACCTAAAATGATTGGGTATTTCATACTTGCATTTACCACGACAAATATACCTAGCTTTATTGATTTCCCCTGAAAGGTCACTCTCCCGCTGGTCGTTCCACGAACCTGAAGCTGGCTGCCGTTGATCCCACAGAATCTGTAGCTCTCGGACTCCATTGGGCCAATTAAAGATGAAGGCAAGTACTGCTCCTGGATGAAGCTGATGGGGCTCCCAGAATCCAGTAAGGTCAGCAGGGTCCCGCTGCACTCCATGTTTCCATGGTCATTTCCATCGAAGGTGTACCGGAGAAGATGCTCGAATTCGTGACCGATGCTGGCGATTTGGTCGTCCTGCGGCGTCTCGGCGCGGCTACCATTGGTTGTTTCTGGCCCCACATTCATAACCGGCGCTCGACCTTTAGGGCATTGAGCTATTACGTGCCCTTGCTCTCCACAGCGATAACAAGCGTTTTTCGCACGTTTCGGTTGGGTGCATTTGGTGCTCACATGTCCGTATGCGTTGCAATTGAAGCACTTGACTTTCTGGCGTGATGTACTTGGGTGTTTGGGGTTATCACTCTGACTGTTTTGAGGCTGCTCCGGTTTGTGATTCCGGCATGCCTTAATCCTGTCATACTTGCGCAAGGCCATTTTCAGTTCTTCTAGATTATCGGCACCGTACAATAGCATTTTATTAAAGCTAGTGTCCGGGATGCCGTTGATTATGTAGTGGACAGTATCAGCCTCGTCGATGTCTCCCAGGGATGCAATCTCCTGCATTGAGAGGACATACTGCTGCAGGGTTTCGTCGTGGCGCTTTCTCCTCGATCTAAGCTCATGGTGGATATCTGCCTTGGTTATTTTTCTCTGGAACTCTGCCAAAAGAGAACCTTTAAGGTTCGCCCAGGATATAGTTGGCACCGTGCGAAGAAACATTTTTGCGGTGCCTTTAAGCAAGCGCTTTGCATAGGCGAATCGCATCCGCGAATCCCACCCTAAGATGTTGGCGGATTCCTCGAAATTGGAAATCCATTTCTCGATCGAAAGATGATCATCGCCGCTAAAGGTTTGGAAGGAATCCTCCACGTCCCTAAAATTCAAAATGGCGGGTTGTCTCTGGGGCTCTTCCGCCCCGGTGAGCTCAGCCAATTGTTTTCGCAGCTCAGCGATTTCTTTCCTTTTACTCACCCTGGCACGCAGATCCTCCAGCTCGGTGTCCAGGTCGTCTTCCTCGTCCCCGCCTGGCTCCTCGGGGTTAGAATTTTCGTCATCCTCGGCCAACCCACCGGTCGCCGTCCCAGGTTCCTCGGATATGAGTCGCAGAACTTCTTCCTCCTCCATCTCGTCGAATTTTTCTTCCAGCCTTAATTTGAGGGAGGCTTTTAACCCACTCGTTGGCAACCCAAGATCCGCCAATTTTTCCTTCAACTCGGATACCATGGCCTTATCCAGGTATGATTGCACGCGTGCTTCTATTAATTCCATCACCTCTGAAGGAAATTTTCACGGCACGAAACAGGCAATCCCGAAACAAACTCGGCACAATTGCGGATTTTCACCTATTGTCTTTGATTTTCCGGATCGTTTTCGATTATCCCACTTCTGAAGGACTGTAGGGCGTTTTTCAGGAAGGCGTTCGGCACAAAAAAAACACAACTCTTGATTATGGCTCCTCTCTTTATTCCAATCTGACAGCGACTGCCTCACCACAATGGCGACTCTCCACACTTATCCACAACTCGCCATTGAACGAGAAAAAGTAATGCCCGATGCAAAGGCGACCACCACACTGCTTTGCCGCGAATATTCAAAGTTTAATTTCGTGTCTACTACAAAATGTCTGCTAAAGATCCAAAGGTTGAGAACATGATGAGCTACCCTGTAAAAGTTACATAATCGAAACCGGAGATGAGACGGCTGAGCAATTAGCATGAGAAGTTTGAAAATGTTCCTGATCGCGCTAAGCACAAAATCACCCGAAAAGGTCGTGTGAGGCATTTTAAGAATTAATTTAGTGGAAGGGTTGGCTTTGGTTTTGCTTTGCGGGGTAACGGGGTCACGAAAAAATATGGGCTAAAGATCTAAAAGTTGAGAAAATGATAGGCTATCCTGTAAAAGTTATAGAATGCAAATCGGTGAAGAGTTGGCTGAGCAATTAGCGTGACACATATACAGAGTAATCCAAAGTCAGTTAAAAATGTCATAAAACGTAATAATATAACTTCTTTAATTATTAATGATGTCATTAATCCTAAAGGCTTAATAGGAGAACTGTAATTTATTTGCAGAACAACCATTATGCAGCCTTAAAATTCATAAAATTCCTGCATAAGTGGAAAATTTGTATGAAAATACGCAGAAATCAAGAAAGTAGACTTTACTTCAAATGCAAGTTTCTCCGAAGGCCGCAGGTTGCCCCAGCAAATTTTTGTTTTCAACGATGCATAAGGATCTCTACTTTAATTTGATACCAGTGAGAGCGCGGGCAAATGCGGAAAGTTTTTTAAAAGTTAAAAAGAAATACAAATTTTGGGGAAAAATCCCCATTTTTAAGTAAAATGCTATTATTAAAAAACTATTTCACTTTTATCATAAGTTTATGGTCTAATAATAGCTTCTCATATTTAGTAAGTGATTTCATTAATAACAATTTACCCTCCCCATACAAATATTTTCAGAATATAACTTTGAAATCATAGAAAATTTGAAAATTTTTTTAAAAAATGAGCCCTTCAAATTTTTCTCTGACTTTAGCTATTCGAAACACAGAGAGGGGGGGGGGGGGTAAAAAAAAAAAAATTATTGCCAGAAGGTAGTACATTTTGTTTACTATGGAATGGCATTAAAATTGTTAAAATCTATGACATGACGAAAATTGATCATTTTTACCCACTGTGGGTGGGTGGGTGGGCGGAGGAATCGAAATATATTTTTTACAGGTGAAGCTAATAAAAGTGTGTTAAAAATAAAAAATAAAAAAATGTCTATTAAAAAACTCTCCTTAGAGATCCCCCCCCCTAAAAAAAAAAAAACCATAAAACCAATTTTATTATAGGTCAGAGATATTGATCAGCTGATCAAAGGAATCCAGCGAGCGACTTGTTGGCGCGGGGCTGTGCGGCGTCGAGGGTGGTGCTCGATTTGTGCGGCAAGAAAAGTTGCCTTGCAATGGGCTTGAATTATTTTTGTGCAAATATGTTTTCGTAAAATTTTGTATGAAAACGTTCTCGTAGAGAGTCCAGGGTGGGATTAAAGTGAAGGTCTCTAGATTATCTTTGCAATAAAAGAAAGTTTAAGAAGATGCGTTTTGTATTTTAGTCTTTCTGAGGGAAAGAATTTTTCAGAATTTTTCAGAGGTAGTGTTTGCTTTGGATTTGATTAGCGGGGTTAAAGGAGTGACGAAAAAATGTCTGCTAAAGATCCAAAGGTTGAGAACATGATGAGCTACCCTGTAAAAGTTACATAATCGAAACCGGAGATGAGACGGCTGAGCAATTAGCATGAGAAGTTTGAAAATGTTCCTGATCGCGCTAAGCACAAAATCACCCGAAAAGGTCGTGTGAGGCATTTTAAGAATTAATTTAGTGGAAGGGTTGGCTTTGGTTTTGCTTTGCGGGGTAACGGGGTCACGAAAAAATATGGGCTAAAGATCTAAAAGTTGAGAAAATGATAGGCTATCCTGTAAAAGTTATAGAATGCAAATCGGTGAAGAGTTGGCTGAGCAATTAGCGTGACACATATACAGAGTAATCCAAAGTCAGTTAAAAATGTCATAAAACGTAATAATATAACTTCTTTAATTATTAATGATGTCATTAATCCTAAAGGCTTAATAGGAGAACTGTAATTTATTTGCAGAACAACCATTATGCAGCCTTAAAATTCATAAAATTCCTGCATAAGTGAAAAATTTGTATGAAAATACGCAGAAATCAAGAAAGTAGACTTTACTTCAAATGCAATTTTCTCCGAAGGCCGCAGGTTGCCCCAGCAAATTTTTGTTTTCAACGATGCATAAGGATCTCTACTTTAATTTGATACCAGTGAGAGCGCGGGCAAATGCGGAAAGTTTTTTAAAAGTTAAAAAGAAATACAAATTTTGGGGAAAAATCCCCATTTTTAATTAAAATGCTATTATTAAAAAACTATTTCACTTTTATCATAAGTTTATGGTCTAATAATAGCTTCTCATATTTAGTAAGTGATTTCATTAATAACAATTTACCCTCCCCATACAAATATTTTCAGAATATAACTTTGAAATCATAGAAAATTTGAAAATTTTTTTAAAAAATGAGCCCTTCAAATTTTTCTCTGACTTTAGCTATTCGAAACACAGAGAGGGGGGGGTAAAAAAAAAAAAATTATTGCCAGAAGGTAGTACATTTTGTTTACTATGGAATGGCATTAAAATTTTTAAAATCTATGACATGACGAAAATTGATCATTTTTACCCACTGTGGGTCGGTGGGTGGGCGGATGAAGCGAAATATATTTTTTACAGGTGAAGCTAATAAAAGTGTGTTAAAAATAAAAAATAAAAAAATGTCTATTAAAAAACTCTCCTTAGAGATCCCCCCCCCTAAAAAAAAAAAAACCATAAAACCAATTTTATTAAATAGGTCAGAGATATTGATCAGCTGATCAAAGGAATCCAGCGAGCGACTTGTTGGCGCGGGGTTGCGCGGCGTCGAGGGTGGTGCTCGATTTGTGCGGCAAGAAAAGTTGCCTTGCAATGGGCTTGAATTATTTTTGTGCAAATATGTTTTCGTAAAATTTTGTATGAAAACGTTCTCGTAGAGAGTCCAGGGTGGGATTAAAGTGAAGGTCTCTAGATTATCTTTGCAATAAAAGAAAGTTTAAGAAGATGCGTTTTGTATTTTAGTCTTTCTGAGGGAAAGAATTTTTCAGAATTTTTCAGAGGTAGTGTTTGCTTTGGATTTGATTAGCGGGGTTAAAGGAGTGACCAAAAAATGTCTGCTAAAGATCCAAAGGTTGAGAACATGATGAGCTACCCTGTAAAAGTTACATAATCGAAATCGGAGATGAGACGGCTGAGCAATTAGCATGAGAAGTTTGAAAATGAGTATTCCCTGATCGCGCTAAGCACAAAATCACCCGAAAAGGTCGTGTGAGGCATTTTAAGAATTAATTTAGTGGAAGGGTTGGCTTTGGTTTTGCTTTGCGGGGTAACGGGGTCACGAAAAAATATGGGCTAAAGATCTAAAAGTTGAGAACATGATAGGCTATCCTGTAAAAGTTATAGAATGCAAATCGGTGAAGAGTTGGCTGAGCAATTAGCGTGACACATATACAGAGTAATCCAAAGTCAGTTAAAAATGTCATAAAACGTAATAATATAACTTCTTTAATTATTAATGATGTCATTAATCCTAAAGGCTTAATAGGAGAACTGTAATTTATTTGCAGAACAACCATTATGCAGCCTTAAAATTCATAAAATTCCTGCATAAGTGGAAAATTTGTATGAAAATACGCAGAAATCAAGAAAGTAGACTTTACTTCAAATGCAATTTTCCCCGAAGGCCGCAGGTTGCCCCAGCAAATTTTTGTTTTCAACGATGCATAAGGATCTCTACTTTAATTTGATACCAGTGAGAGCGCGGGCAAATGCGGAAAGTTTTTTAAAAGTTAAAAAGAAATACAAATTTTGGGGAAAAATCCCCATTTTTAATTAAAATGCTATTATTAAAAAACTATTTCACTTTTATCATAAGTTTATGGTCTAATAATAGCTTCTCATATTTAGTAAGTGATTTCATTAATAACAATTTACCCTCCCCATACAAATATTTTCAGAATATAACTTTGAAATCATAGAAAATTTGAAATTTTTTTTAAAAAATGAGCCCTTCAAATTTTTCTCTGACTTTAGCTATTCGAAACACAGAGAGGGGGGGGGGGGGGGGGGGGGTAAAAAAAAAAAAAATTATTGCCAGAAGGTAGTACATTTTGTTTACTATGGAATGGCATTAAAATTTTTAAAATCTATGACATGACGAAAATTGATCATTTTTACCCACTGTGGGTGGGTGGGTGGGCGGATGAAGCGAAATATATTTTTTACAGGTGAAGCTAATAAAAGTGTGTTAAAAATAAAAAATAAAAAAATGTCTATTAAAAAACTCTCCTTAGAGATCCCCCCCCCTAAAAAAAAAAAAAAACCATAAAACCAATTTTATTAAATAGGTCAGAGATATTGATCAGCTGATCAAAGGAATCCAGCGAGCGACTTGTTGGCGCGGGGCTGCGCGGCGTCGAGGGTGGTGCTCGATTTGTGCGGCAAGAAAAGTTGCCTTGCAATGGGCTTGAATTATTTTTGTGCAAATATGTTTTCGTAAAATTTTGTATGAAAACGTTCTCGTAGAGAGTCCAGGGTGGGATTAAAGTGAAGGTCTCTAGATTATCTTTGCAATAAAAGAAAGTTTAAGAAGATGCGTTTTGTATTTTAGTCTTTCTGAGGGAAAGAATTTTTCAGAATTTTTCAGAGGTAGTGTTTGCTTTGGATTTGATTAGCGGGGTTAAAGGAGTGACGAAAAAATGTCTGCTAAAGATCCAAAGGTTGAGAACATGATGAGATACCCTGTAAAAGTTACATAATCGAAATCGGAGATGAGACGGCTGAGCAATTAGCATGAGAAGTTTGAAAATGAGTATTCCCTGATCGGGCTAAGCACAAAATCACCCGAAAAGATCGTGTGAGGCATTTTAAGAATTAATTTAGTGGAAGGGTTGGCTTTGGTTTTGCTTTGCGGGGTAACGGGGTCACGAAAAAATATGGGCTAAAGATCTAAAAGTTGAGAACATGATAGGCTATCCTGTAAAAGTTATAGAATGCAAATCGGTGAAGAGTTGGCTGAGCAATTAGCGTGACACATATACAGAGTAATCCAAAGTCAGTTAAAAATGTCATAAAACGTAATAATATAACTTCTTTAATTATTAATGATGTCATTAATCCTAAAGGCTTAATAGGAGAACTGTAATTTATTTGCAGAACAACCATTATGCAGCCTTAAAATTCATAAAATTCCTGCATAAGTGGAAAATTTGTATGAAAATACGCAGAAATCAAGAAAGTAGACTTTACTTCAAATGCAATTTTCTCCGAAGGCCGCAGGTTGCCCCAGCAAATTTTTGTTTTCAACGATGCATAAGGATCTCTACTTTAATTTGATACCAGTGAGAGCACGGGCAAATGCGGAAAGTTTTTTAAAAGTTAAAAAGAAATACAAATTTTGGGGAAAAATCCCCATTTTTAATTAAAATGCTATTATTAAAAAACTATTTCACTTTTATCATAAGTTTATGGTCTAATAATAGCTTCTCATATTTAGTAAGTGATTTCATTAATAACAATTTACCCTCCCCATACAAATATTTTCAGAATATAACTTTGAAATCATAGAAAATTTGAAAATTTTTTTAAAAAATGAGCCCTTCAAATTTTTCTCTGAATTTAGCTATTCGAAACACAGAGAGGGGGGGGTAAAAAAAAAAAAATTATTGCCAGAAGGTAGTACATTTTGTTTACTATGGAATGGCATTAAAATTTTTAAAATCTATGACATGACGAAAATTGATCATTTTTACCCACTGTGGGTGGGTGGGTGGGCGGATGAAGCGAAATATATTTTTTACAGGTGAAGCTAATAAAAGTGTGTTAAAAATAAAAAATAAAAAAATGTCTATTAAAAAACTCTCCTTAGAGATCCCCCCCCCCCTAAAAAAAAAACCATAAATCCAATTTTATTAAATAGGTCAGAGATATTAGGTCTGTTCGCGTACCTGCAGTCACTGCAAGCAACTTGCAGGAAACTGCAGAAAGTCGTTTTCTTACTCGATATGACAGCAAATTTCTGCTGACGTCATCGCTTCCCCTCCTGCAGTAGCTCTAAGCAACTTGCAGTAGCTCTGAACTGCCTACAGTTTTCTGCAGCTTCCTGCTTGTCAAAATACAATTGTCAGTTCAGTCAGCTGGTTTTGTTTAATGCGTGGTTGTGACAAAAATCGACCAATTCTAGCAGATTCGCAGTTAACCTTCTTTTTGTTAAAATCCACAATATTCAGTTTTCAGACAGACAGAACTGACAACCACAAATTCACTTTTCAAACCGTCACTTTCGCACTCTTCTTCTGCTTTTACAGAAAATTGCAGAAAAGTGTTTTCGTACTTTTTCAAATTTTACCCCCACCACATGAAGTAGCAAACTGCAGTAACTTGCAGGCGAAAAAAGTACGCGAACAGACCTATTTACACCCCTATTCTGGCAATCGTCAGTGACCGGTCATAAGTCACAAGCGAGTCACAAGGGTGTGGGGAATCAAAATTTGTGACTTTTTGGTATTCTGAGTGATAACTCACAGTTTTGACATTACAAAAATATTTTCAAAACTGTAACCGTCCCTTGAGCAGGTCACAAGGAAATTGTAGGGTAAGTTTGTCGCTTGATAATTTATGCTTGTGCCATTTTGCATAATCTACTGTGGCAACATGCAATTGAGGCTGGTGACGAAGGAGATCAGGAAGAAAAAGAAAATTTCGAAGCGTTAATCGCCGAAAATCTCCTAGAAACATCAGAACTCTTCCGTGAAGGGCGACGAATCAGGGAAGAGTATTCTAATAGCTTGTAAAAAGAAAAAGAAACAAGTTATTACAATAAAAAAGTCTTTTATTTTTCTGTTAATTTATTTAAAACATTTACAAGAGCGTCTGCAAACACCTTCTGCTGGTCCAGAAGATGAAGGCACGTTGACTTGATGTTGGTCGGTGACTGCTGGAACTTTCACCCAATCCCTTAGATGCCGTGCTTTCTTCTACGGTGTTCACCTGCAAGACACGTCTAGTGACATCCTGTAAAAATATTTGAATGCCCATTTCTTTAAAAAAAAAAGCTTCATTTTCCTCACCTCTCCACCTAGAGTGGGCAAATCTTGAAGCCCATCAACCACAATAGCGCCGAAATTCTCCAGGGCTCTTGACTCGAAGGTGTTCATTTGCTCCTCTTCGGGCGGTCCGCCTCCAGACGCTTTCTTCGCTGCCTTCGTTCATTAATTATCTATTATTAACAAAAAATGTGTAATTGTTACACTTACCAGATTCAGATGCCATTATTTTGCACTATACGTGACCATCACTTTCAAAAGTAACTATAAACCCAATTCACCACACTTAAATGACACTGTGGTGAATTTATTGTGATTATTCTTGTCAGAATACCAAACAACTATTCAGTCACAGTGAAAGTCACACATCACACAACACAATCGACGATCACAGGAGCTTGTGACTTGTGACGG
This sequence comes from Machimus atricapillus, assembly GCA_933228815.1. Taxonomy (NCBI): domain Eukaryota; kingdom Metazoa; phylum Arthropoda; class Insecta; order Diptera; family Asilidae; genus Machimus; species Machimus atricapillus. Next base: position 12,939 of record CAKOGC010000017.1, read on the forward strand.
GTTACAACGCCGGAATAGGGCTTAAATGTTGGAGCATTTTAAAACTTTTAATATAAAATTTAGCACAGGCCGATGCTGCTGAACTTGCGGAGTGGTGGTGGCAGGGGGACCGATCAGCGGAGCGCCCGGCACAGCTGATGGCAAATTTTGGGGCGCTGCGAAATTTGCACAGCTGTTCCTGTCACCCAACTCGATTCTCCCGCAACACCGAAAATCGACCGACCTTCGCTACACTTTCCGCGATTACTAATAGAAAACCGGGCACGGCACTTTACCTTTAGTCCCGTGGGATTGGCCAACACGGGCTTAACCGCGCTGGAGTCCTTGGCTCGCTCGGGTGCAGCACTTCGCTCCTGGAAGGTTGCTCGGGAGGCACTGCCGACACTCGGGGCCCGCAATTAAGCACCGGGCTTTAGGAACACTCACAATTTATTGGTCGCGACCACGGCTCGACAATTAATTAAACTTTTTCTTGGGACAAACGATCGCCAAAGGAAAACTCACGAACTGCACTACTTGCCGGTCACACACAAGATGGCTGGATCATCAACCTCCCAAGTTTTCAAAGTTTTCTCCGCAGGCGCTAGGGGGAAACAGGGGCCGTTCTGAAAACTTTCCTGCAATAGGTGACATTAGAAATGGCAACGAATAAAGAGTGAATTCATTTTTCTCTATTGCAGGGACTGCAACAATACTTAAAATTATAATTTTTAAAATTCTTGTATTTCGGAAAGAAAACATTTTTCCTACTTCTTTGAAATTTACTCGCGACAAGCTTTTATGATCATATAAATTGTGTATAATGAGGTTATAAGTTGATAGTTAAAATTTTAAAGGAAAATTTTATTTTCTTCTTTTTAGAGCATTTAAAAAGATTGTTTTTAAAAATGTTTTTTTATTTAATTTATTTTTTGACTAAAAAACGCTTATCAAGCCCTTTCATTTGATACCCATATCATAGGGGTTACTATGAAAATTATAAATCGCCATTTTGTGACGTCCGCCATATTGGATTTAGAAATGGCGTTACTATCGTTTCCTACTCTTCAAGCTCTTTCATTTGATACCCATATTAAGGGGGTCGACCAAAAATACATGGTCCACCATCTTGTGGCGGCGGCCATTTTAAAGATATTGCAATTTTGAGTACTGCATATTGCATTGTCACCAGAACTAAAGGTGTATGCAAAATTTCAGCCCTATAGCTTAATTGGAAGTGGGTGAAATATTGACTGCAAAATTCCACGGCCCACCATCTTGTGGCGGCGGCCATTTTAAAGATATTGCAATTTTGAGTATTGCATATTGCATTGTCACCAGAACTAAAGTTGTATGCAAAATTTCAGCTCAATCGGTTGAAGATATCTGCTTCAAAATTGAGTAGCAAGATTCCACAAACACAAATTCCACCCACTTTTTTTCGAAAAAGAAGTTAAATGTTTTCTTTCCGAAATACAAGAATTTTAAAAATTATAATTTTAAGTATTGTTGCAGTCCCTGCACTAGAGAAAAATGAATTCACTCTTTATTCGTTGCCATTTCTAATGTCACCTCTTGCAGGAAAGTTTTCAGAACGGCCCCTGTTCCCCCCTAGCGCCTGCGGAGAAAACTTTGAAAACTTGGGTGGTTGATGATCCAGCCATCTTGTGTGTGACCGGCAAGTAGTGCAGTTCGTGAGTTTTCCTTTGGCGATCGTTTGTCCCAAGAAAAAGTTTAATTAATTGTCGAGCCGTGGTCGCGACCAATAAATTGTGGGTGTTCCTAAAGCCCGGTGCTTAATTGCGGGCCCCGAGTGTCGGCAGTGCCTCCCGAGCAACCTTCCAGGAGCGAAGTGCTGCACCCGAGCGAGCCAAGGACTCCAGCGCGGTTAAGCCCGTGTTGGCCAATCCCACGGGACTAAAGGTAAAGTGCCGTGCCCGGTTTTCTATTAGTAATCGCGGAAAGTGTAGCGAAGGTCGGTCGATTTTCGGTGTTGCGGGAGAATCGAGTTGGGTGACAGGAACAGCTGTGCAAATTTCGCAGCGCCCCAAAATTTGCCATCAGCTGTGCCGGGCGCTCCGCTGATCGGGCCCCCTGCCACCACCACTCCGCAAGTTCAGCAGCATCGGCCTGTGCTAAATTTTATATTAAAAGTTTTAAAATGCTCCAACATTTAAGCCCTATTCCGGCGTTGTAACCCGTCACAAGTCACAAGCTCCTGTGATCGTCGATTGTGTTGTGTGATGTGTGACTTTCACTGTGACTGAATAGTTGTTTGGTATTCTGACAAGAATAATCACAATAAATTCACCACAGTGTCATTTAAGTGTGGTGAATTGGGTTTATAGTTACTTTTGAAAGTGATGGTCACGTATAGTGCAAAATAATGGCATCTGAATCTGGTAAGTGTAACAATTACACATTTTTTGTTAATAATAGATAATTAATGAACGAAGGCAGCGAAGAAAGCGTCTGGAGGCGGACCGCCCGAAGAGGAGCAAATGAACACCTTCGAGTCAAGAGCCCTGGAGAATTTCGGCGCTATTGTGGTTGATGGGCTTCAAGATTTGCCCACTCTAGGTGGAGAGGTGAGGAAAATGAAGCTTTTTTTTTTAAAGAAATGGGCATTCAAATATTTTTACAGGATGTCACTAGACGTGTCTTGCAGGTGAACACCGTAGAAGAAAGCACGGCATCTAAGGGATTGGGTGAAAGTTCCAGCAGTCACCGACCAACATCAAGTCAACGTGCCTTCATCTTCTGGACCAGCAGAAGGTGTTTGCAGACGCTCTTGTAAATGTTTTAAATAAATTAACAGAAAAATAAAAGACTTTTTTATTGTAATAACTTGTTTCTTTTTCTCTTTACAAGCTATTAGAATACTCTTCCCTGATTCGTCGCCCTTCACGGAAGAGTTCTGATGTTTCTAGGAGATTTTCGGCGATTAACGCTTCGAAATTTTCTTTTTCTTCCTGATCTCCTTCGTCACCAGCCTCAATTGCATGTTGCCACAGTAGATTATGCAAAATGGCACAAGCATAAATTATCAAGCGACAAACTTACCCTACAATTTCCTTGTGACCTGCTCAAGGGACGGTTACAGTTTTGAAAATATTTTTGTAATGTCAAAACTGTGAGTTATCACTCAGAATACCAAAAAGTCACAAATTTTGATTCCCCACAGTCCACACTCTTGTGACTCGCTTGTGACTTATGACCGGTCACTGACGATTGCCAGAATAGGGGTGTAAATATCTCTGACCTATTTAATAAAATTGGTTTTATGGTTTTTTTTTTTTTTAGGGGGGGGGGGGATCTCTAAGGAGAGTTTTTTAATAGACATTTTTTTATTTTTTATTTTTAACACACTTTTATTAGCTTCACCTGTAAAAAATATATTTCGCTTCATCCGCCCACCCACCCACCCACAGTGGGTAAAAATGATCAATTTTCGTCATGTCATAGATTTTACAAATTTTAATGCCATTCCATAGTAAACCAAATGTACTACCTTCTGGCAATAATTTTTTTTTTTTTACCCCCCCCCCCTCTCTGTGTTTCGAATAGCTAAAGTCAGAGAAAAATTTGAAGGGCTCATTTTTTAAAAAAATTTTCAAATTTTCTATGATTTCAAAGTTATATTCTGAAAATATTTGTATGGGGAGGGTAAATTGTTATTAATGAAATCACTTACTAAATATGAGAAGCTGTTATTAGACCATAAACTTATGATAAAAGTGAAATAGTTTTTTAATAATAGCATTTTAATTAAAAATGGGGATTTTTCCCCAAAATTTGTATTTCTTTTTAACTTTTAAAAAACTTTCCGCATTTGCCCGCGCTCTCACTGGTATCAAATTAAAGTAGAGATCCTTATGCATCGTTGAAAACAAAAATTTGCTGGGGCAACCTGCGGCCTTCGGAGAAAATTGCATTTGAAGTAAAGTCTACTTTCTTGATTTCTGCGTATTTTCATACAAATTTTCCACTTATGCAGAAATTTTATGAATTTTAAGGCTGCATAATGGTTGTTCTGCAAATAAATTACAGTTCTCCTATTAAGCCTTTAGGATTAATGACATCATTAATAATTAAAGAAGTTATATTATTACGTTTTATGACATTTTTAACTGACTTTGGATTACTCTGTGTTTGGGCACACCCAAACCGCAATTAAAATCTGAAAATAAAAATAAAAATGTTAATTAGATTCACTATGTATATTTAAATTATGTACCTCGTCCCTGGGTCGGCACAGGGACTCCCAGCAGCAGCCCACTGGAAGAGAACAAAAAGACTTAGTAGAAAATAATAACAAATTAAATAGACACTAAATATAAACAGCACATCTCACGCATTATTTCTATTGGGTCTGACTACAATTTAAAAGTCAGATTTAATAGAAATTAATGAAAACCCAGTGCAAGAGGAATGTAAACAATGGATCTTTGTTTACATTTCTGCCGGCAAAGGGCACTTGCTATTTCTTCCACATTCAACACTCGCGAAAACATTTTTTTGCGCAGAACTGACCGCACAGCACTTAAATTCATATTTAAACCATAATACTTACCATTTGCTGACGGATGCTGCAGTTTTTTCACAAAAAAATAACACTGCACGCGCGAAACTTGTTTTTGCCGGCACTTGTCAAACTCCAACTTCTGCGATGACCTGATCGATCGATTTGGGGCAATTCACCGCGGCGAATTCAAGGGAATTACCAGATTCGCGATTAATTCGCCAGGTAATGAATTATTTAATGTTTTCTAAATTCCCCATAAGCCCTGTAAGAAGAAAAGAGATGGCAAGTGAAACCAAGTGAAATAGCAATATGACATGAGCGGAGAGAAATCACTGCTGAGTCAAAAAGTGACAATTGTGCAGTCACTCAGCCATGTTATAGCGAAGTGACTTTTTAATCATTTTTCATTAATTGTAATTCTTTGCGGCAATTATTCTACTCCCAGAGTAGAATAGAATATAGAGTTTTTTACGACGAATCAAGAGAATTACTCGATTGTGCTAAATAATCGGCAGATTACCTGGGAGATTCTAATAACCAAACTATTTCCGGTTTTTCGTAGTTGCAATCGATTATAAAAGGAGCCGAAAATGTCAACTCGCTCTCTTTTGTTTTTCAGCCGCCGAAGATAAGACACAAGTTCAGATCAGCAGGAAAATTTCATATGCCATTTAAAGGTCAGGAAATTTTCAAATGCGATTACTTGAACAATTTAAACCCTAAGCAAAAAACTTGTAAATTTGGTAATAGAATTTATTTTAGATTTAAAACATTTAATTTGTAATTTGTATTTGGAATTCTTTTGGACTTAAATTTAATCGCTTAACTTGAAAAATAAATAAATAATAATTAACGTAACTTAAACTAATACATTAAAAAATAAAGAAATAATATATAATAAGTTTTCTAGAGTTAGAATTGTTCAAACTTAATCTAGAATTATATTTTTCCTGTAAAGGCAACGGTTCTTCAAACTGTGATTCTCTACCACAGAAATAGAACTCGAAGAATTGTTCGGGTGATTTCTACAGGAGAAATAGAAGAACCAATCTTGTGAATTTTGGGAATTTAAAGCGAAATAAAAAGGAAATTGAATTATAACCTCACATTCTTTTCGGTAATTTACCCGCTACACACTCTGCAGCAAGCAACGAAGGAATACACATTTTTAAGGAAATTCCTATAATTTCTTTTATTTGCTTGCGTGCATCAACATATTTTTTGGTGGTTCCATCCAGGAATGTGCGGCTAATTCAATTTTCTTTTTACATAGCAATTAACATTACTGTATTGTTAACTGTCTTGTTAAGTTACAATCGTTTTCGCAACAACATTCATCATGGCAGAACTAGACGAGTTAGTAGCTCAAGTTGTTACACTACGAAGGAGATTGGAAAGGTCTATTGACAACGGGAAGAAGACAGCGATCCCAAAACGCACACAGGGATTTTATGAAAATAAAATAGCTGACCTAAAGACCAGTTGGGATGAATTCCGCGAAGCAGATCTAGCCATTAGCAAATATGTATTAGCTAACTCAATTGCTAAGTCAATAGAATACATAGACGAAGACCAATACAGCGCAACAGAAACGAAATATTCTGAATATATGGCAGAGTTATTAGAGGGACTACACAAATGCACCCCGACTCCTGTTACTACGGTGCCACCACATACTACCACCGTTATACAAGCTGAATCTCTATTACCAAAAATCGCATTACCAAAATTTGATGGAAACTATGACATGTGGCAATCATTTCGTGATATCTTTATATCATTAGTACACGACAATCCAAAACTAACTGACGTACAAAAGTTACACCATTTGAAATCATGCCTAATCGGCGACGCTGAAAAACTATTACGACACACTCCAATAACAAATCAGGATTATCAACCTGCTTGGACTAAATTAAAGGAACGATACGAAAACAAACGAATTCTTGTGAATCACCAACTGAAGCTGCTAGTAAATCAACCCAAGGCAAATACGGAAACAGCAAAGTCAATTAAATGCTTAATTGATACAACTGACGAATGTCTACAACAACTAAAGGGTCTGAACGTCGACACATCTTCTTGGGACGCACTTCTAATTCACATCTTGGTACAAAAACTGCCCTTTATCACATTAAAATATTGGGAGGAAGAACAAGGTGCTACTCAAGAATTACCAACGTTAAATCAGTTTCAAAAATTCTTGTCCACGCGGTTAAAAATATTGGAATCTATCGCAGATACATTAACCAAAACATCACAACCAACCTCTACTAAAAGGGATACAACAAGATCATACCTCACCACAAGGGAAAATAAATGCCCTATATGCAGTAAAAACCATTTCATCAAACAATGTTTACGTTATCAAAACATGAACGTTGCAGCACGGCAGAAGGCTATTCAAGCAGCAAATTGTTGCTTTAATTGTCTATCTACTAAACATTCCACTTCCGACTGCGCAAGCAAATACAAATGCTTGAAATGCAATCGAAACCATCATACCACTTTGCACAGTGATATCAACACAACGGCCTCCACACGGCATACGGAAACATCACAACACAATTCAAAACAATATGCTCATAGCAGCAAGGATCTCTCTGGATCACACAACAACAATTCACAGCATACTCCTAGCAGTACTCACGCACATCAAACCACTCATACCAATACTTCTACCAACAAAGAAGGAACACAACCAACTCAATCATACCAAACGCAAACACATTATAGCAACATAGACAACGACTCTGAAATCTCCACCCAATCAAACGAAGCCCACTGTGACATCACTCAATTATTTCTAACCAAGGAAAATCATCAGTCACTTCTCTCCACGGCTTTGATAATTGCGGAATGCGAGAATGGGAACTCACAGACCCTAAGGGTTCTCATAGATAGTGGCTCACAGTCATCGTTCATCACGGAGGCAGCATGTAAAAAATTAGCGGCTACACTCACACGAACATCTATCGCAGTCACAGGACTAAACACGTGTCCAGCAGGAGTTGCACAACGACAAACCAAACTCTATCTACGATCCAGATGGTCAGATACATCACCTATCCTGGAAAATTTCTTGGTGTTGAAGGAAATTACTGGACCTTTACCAACAAGGCCCATTTCACAACACTTAAGTCATCACTTACAAAACATACAATTAGCTGATCCTAGTTTTTGGAAACCAGGTCAAATTGATGCACTCTTAGGAGCTCAAATTTATGCAAAAATTATTCGATCGGGTATCAGACGCGGACCAGACACAGCACCTGTGGCTATTAACACCATATTTGGCTGGATTCTACTCGGCCCGACAATTCCAACCCATGAATGTGATGAAATCAAGGCTCTTACAATCACAACGGCGGACAGTGATCTTAGCGAACAACTTCGGAAATTCTGGGACATCGAAGAAATTCCATCGAGACCCATTCTTACAAAGGAAGAAGTAGAATGCGAAGAGATGTTTCAATTAAACCACCGTCGACTTGAGAACGGACAATATCAAGTCAGTTTGCCATTCATTAATAATGAAATCCCTATCTTAGGACAATCCAGGGGATTAGCATTAAAAAGGTTTGAAAATCTCCAAAAACAATTTTCCAAGGATCCAAAATATGAGTCAGATTATCGAGAATGCCTAAATCATTATATTGAAGTAGGTCATATGACGGCAATAAATTCCTATCCCACAGAGCCGCATCATTATTATATTCCACACCACGCAGTTTTTAAAGACAGCACGACGACCAAGCTGCGAGTTGTCTTTGACGCGTCGGCTCGTACTACAAATGGAAAATCAATCAATGATTATATGCTAAAAGGGCCAACTCTCCAACCCAAACTTTTCTCTACGCTTCTCAAGTGGAGAAAATATCCAATAGCATTGAACGCGGACATTGAAAAAATGTACCGAATGATCAGCATACATCCAGATCATAGAAAATTCCAGAGAATCATTTGGCAACACCCAAAACTTTAAGACTTCAAGACTATGAACTCAACACAGTCACCTTTGGAACGACATCAGCTCCGTACTTGGCAATTCGGACTCTACAGCAGTTAGCTAGAGATGAAGACAAAACTTGGCCACTAGCAGCGCAAGCCATCATGACAGATTTTTATGTCGATGATCTTCTAACTGGAGCTGACACCATACAAGATGCAAGACGACTACAAGAGGAATTAATTCAGATCATGAATTCAGGCGGATTTAATCTCAGGAAATGGGCTAGCAATGACGTTAAATTACTTGAGAATATACCTACGGAACATCGGGAACTGAAAAATACTCTAGCCATAGATAAAGAGGAAACCATAAAAACATTGGGGGTTCAATGGCATCCTGCATCGGACGAATTTACATTCATGCTCGGTCCAAGAAAGATGCATACTACAACAACAAAGCGAACAATATTATCAGACATCGCATCTTTATATGACCCGCTAGGATGGCTGGCTCCGATTATAATCGTAGCCAAAATGCTAATGCAAACGCTATGGATTACGGGTCAGGCATGGGACACTGAAGTCTCAGAACATATCAAGGAATCCTGGGACACATTCAAATCTGACTTACAAGAGCTATCATCTTTGAGAATCCCGAGATGGGTGGGATACACACAGAAGGCAAACATTCAAATGCATGGATTTTGTGACGCTTCTACCAAGGCTTATGCAGCCGTCTTATATTTAAGAGTTGAAAATAAGGAAGGAATTGTAGTTAATCTACTCACATCAAAAACTAGAGTAGCTCCAACCAAACCCACTACTGTACCCCGTTTGAAATTGAACGGAGCAGTCCTTCTTACCAAACTAATAAAGGAAACCCTCGACACCATGCAATTAAATAATGTCTCCATTTTTGCATGGACTGACTCCACTATCGTCCTACAATGGATAAAGGAGCATCCATCAAAATGGAAGACATATGTTGCAAACCGTGTTGTTGAAGTACAGGAGGTTCTTAAATACGACAAATGGCGACATGTACCCAGCCAAGACAATCCTGCTGATATCGGGTCCAGAGGGACTTCTACGAAGGATTTGCTTCACAATAAATTATGGTGGAATGGTCCACGATGGCTATCACAACACGACAATCAATGGCCACATATACGCAAAGCACAAGAAATTACAAACTTAGAAGCTAAAGGGACAACAGTTACAAGCTTAATAGCTAAGGAAGAGGATACTATACTATTACAATCATCATCATACGCTCGACTCGTTCGCATAATTGCCAGGATCCAATTGTTCAGCTATAATTGCCGCAATCCACAACAAAGGGAGTACCAAATCTCTGCGGGCAGATACCAGACAGCTGAATGCACAAGTCTAAAGCTGGTTCAACGAACATCATTCCGTGAAGACCTAAATAATTTACGTAGTAAAAAACCATTGGCAAAACATAGTCGATTGTTAAAACTTACGCCATTTCTTGATGAGAACGGTTTGATCCGCTTAGGAGGCAGATTGGATAATGCACCTATTCCATACACGCAAAGACATCCGATAATTTTACCAAGGTCTCATCATGTGACTCACCTTCTCATAGATAAGGCTCATCAAAACAATTCATACAAAAGGCCCATCCACAAGCTATGTAGACTGCCCATAGAACAGGACTCTGCGGATGAGAATAAAGAATTATCAACAACACCTTCAACAAATTAATGTCCTGTATCGTACCGTTCAAGTTATTGTCCATTCGTGTTCAGTGTAGGAAATTGACCTTCTTAAACTCATTGACATAATTTCAGATGTTTAATGAACAAGAAGACTGCCTAGACATTTTGGAGGACATCTACTTCACTCCGCCAGGAAGTCCAAATGCCTCCTACTATGTCAATCTGGAGTCAGATGAGCAGATTGGAAATTCGGCAACAACCACCATGACAACCAATCCATCGAAGCCATCTACTTCCAAGGCTCAACAAGATTTCCTGACACAGTCAAGATACGTCAAACCAAAACTTCGCGACCGGCCATCATCAATGGTAGAAGGATGAACTCACTATCGAGACTGCGCCCAACTACTACCATCGAGGAGTTCGAAATGAGGATGGACAACACACAACAAAAATTTACAACTCGTGAGGGTGTGGACATCTTCCTACCACGTGAGGTCCTGCAACGAATTAACTTTCGAGAAGTGCGAAATACCAAACAGAAGGAAAAAACGGTCAACTTACCCGGACGATACCAGGCTCGACTACGTGTCCTCGCAGACGGAAAAATAATCTTCCACCACTACCACAAACGAGGACTAAATAAACTCCTTAATAAAATAAAGGACAATCCCCAAACTATCAGCGTTTTGTTGAACGGAACCGTTCAACGGGGGGGAGTATGTTTGGGCACACCCAAACCGCAATTAAAATCTGAAAATAAAAATAAAAATGTTAATTAGATTCACTATGTATATTTAAATTATGTACCTCGTCCCTGGGTCGGCACAGGGACTCCCAGCAGCAGCCCACTGGAAGAGAACAAAAAGACTTAGTAGAAAATAATAACAAATTAAATAGACACTAAATATAAACAGCACATCTCACGCATTATTTCTATTGGGTCTGACTACAATTTAAAAGTCAGATTTAATAGAAATTAATGAAAACCCAGTGCAAGAGGAATGTAAACAATGGATCTTTGTTTACATTTCTGCCGGCAAAGGGCACTTGCTATTTCATCCACATTCAACACTCGCGAAAACATTTTTTTGCGCAGAACTGACCGCACAGCACTTAAATTCATATTTAAACCATAATACTTACCATTTGCTGACGGATGCTGCAGTTTTTTCACAAAAAAATAACACTGCACGCGCGAAACTTGTTTTTGCCGGCACTTGTCAAACTCCAACTTCTGCGATGACCTGATCGATCGATTTGGGGCAATTCACCGCGGCGAATTCAAGGGAATTACCAGATTCGCGATTAATTCGCCAGGTAATGAATTATTTAATGTTTTCTAAATTCCCCATAAGCCCTGTAAGAAGAAAAGAGATGGCAAGTGAAACCAAGTGAAATAGCAATATGACATGAGCGGAGAGAAATCACTGCTGAGTCAAAAAGTGACAATTGTGCAGTCACTCAGCCATGTTATAGCGAAGTGACTTTTTAATCATTTTTCATTAATTGTAATTCTTTGCGGCAATTATTCTACTCCCAGAGTAGAATAGAATATAGAGTTTTTTACGACGAATCAAGAGAATTACTCGATTGTGCTAAATAATCGGCAGATTACCTGGGAGATTTTAATAACCAAACTATTTCCGGTTTTTCGTAGTTGCAATCGATTATAAAAGGAGCCGAAAATGTCAACTCGCTCTCTTTTGTTTTTCAGCCGCCGAAGATAAGACACAAGTTCAGATCAGCAGGAAAATTTCATATGCCATTTAAAGGTCAGGAAATTTTCAAATGCGATTACTTGAACAATTTAAACCCTAAGCAAAAAACTTGTAAATTTGGTAATAGAATTTATTTTAGATTTAAAACATTTAATTTGTAATTTGTATTTGGAATTCTTTTGGACTTAAATTTAATCGCTTAACTTGAAAAATAAATAAATAATACTTAACGTAACTTAAACTAATACATTAAAAAATAAAGAAATAATATATAATAAGTTTTCTAGAGTTAGAATTGTTCAAACTTAATCTAGAATTATATTTTTCCTGTAAAGGCAACGGTTCTTCAAACTGTGATTCTCTACCACAGAAATAGAACTCGAAGAATTGTTCGGGTGATTTCTACAGGAGAAATAGAAGAACCAATCTTGTGAATTTTGGGAATTTAAAGCGAAATAAAAAGGAAATTGAATTATAACCTCACATTCTTTTCGGTAATTTACCCGCTACACACTCTGCAGCAAGCAACGAAGGAATACACATTTTTAAGGAAATTCCTATAATTTCTTTTATTTGCTTGCGTGCATCAACACTCTGTATATATGTCACGCTAATTGCTCAGCCAACTCTTCACCGATTTGCATTCTATAACTTTTACAGGATAGCCTATCATGTTCTCAACTTTTAGATCTTTAGCCCATATTTTTTCGTGACCCCGTTACCCCGCAAAGCAAAACCAAAGCCAACCCTTCCACTAAATTAATTCTTAAAATGCCTCACACGACCTTTTCGGGTGATTTTGTGCTTAGCGCGATCAGGGAATACTCATTTTCAAACTTCTCATGCTAATTGCTCAGCCGTCTCATCTCCGATTTCGATTATGTAACTTTTACAGGGTAGCTCATCATGTTCTCAACCTTTGGATCTTTAGCAGACATTTTTTCGTCACTCCTTTAACCCCGCTAATCAAATCCAAAGCAAACACTACCTCTGAAAAATTCTGAAAAATTCTTTCCCTCAGAAAGACTAAAATACAAAACACATCTTCTTAAACTTTCTTTTATTGCAAAGATAATCTAGAGACCTTCACTTTAATCCCACCCTGGACTCTCTACGAGAACGTTTTCATACAAAATTTTACGAAAACATATTTGCACAAAAATAATTCAAGCCCATTGCAAGGCAACTTTTCTTGCCGCACAAATCGAGCACCACCCTCGACGCAGCGCAGCCCCGCGCCAATAAGTCGCTCGCTGGATTCCTTTGATCAGCTGATCAATATCTCTGACCTATTTAATAAAATTGGTTTTATGGTTTTTTTTTTTTTTTAGGGGGGGGATCTCTAAGGAGAGTTTTTTAATAGACATTTTTTTATTTTTTATTTTTAACACACTTTTATTAGCTTCACCTGTAAAAAATATATTTCGCTTCATCCGCCCACCCACCCACCCACAGTGGGTAAAAATGATCAATTTTCGTCATGTCATAGATTTTAAACATTTTAATGCCATTCCATAGTAAACAAAATGTACTACCTTCTGGCAATAATTTTTTTTTTTACCCCCCCTCTCTGTGTTTCGAATAGCTAAAGTCAGAGAAAAATTTGAAGGGCTCATTTTTTAAAAAAATTTTCAAATTTTCTATGATTTCAAAGTTATATTCTGAAAATATTTGTATGGGGAGGGTAAATTGTTATTAATGAAATCACTTACTAAATATGAGAAGCTATTATTAGACCATAAACTTATGATAAAAGTGAAATAGTTTTTTAATAATAGCATTTTAATTAAAAATGGGGATTTTTCCCCAAAATTTGTATTTCTTTTTAACTTTTAAAAAACTTTCCGCATTTGCCCACGCTCTCACTGGTATCAAATTAAAGTAGAGATCCTTATGCATCGTTGAAAACAAAAATTTGCTGGGGCAACCTGCGGCCTTCGGAGAAAATTGCATTTGAAGTAAAGTCTACTTTCTTGATTTCTGCGTATTTTCATACAAATTTTCCACTTATGCAGGAATTTTATGAATTTTAAGGCTGCATAATGGTTGTTCTGCAAATAAATTACAGTTCTCCTATTAATCCTTTAGGATTAATGACATCATTAATAATTAAAGAAGTTATATTATTACGTTTTATGACATTTTTAACTGACTTTGGATTACTCTGTATATGTGTCACGCTAATTGCTCAGCCAACTCTTCACCGATTTGCATTCTATAACTTTTACAGGATAGCCTATCATGTTCTCAACTTTTAGATCTTTAGCCCATATTTTTTCGTGACCCCGTTACCCCGCAAAGCAAAACCAAAGCCAACCCTTCCACTAAATTAATTCTTAAAATGCCTCACACGACCTTTTCGGGTGATTTTGTGCTTAGCGCGATCAGGGAATACTCATTTTCAAACTTCTCATGCTAATTGCTCAGCCGTCTCATCTCCGATTTCGATTATGTAACTTTTACAGGGTAGCTCATCATGTTCTCAACCTTTGGATCTTTAGCAGACATTTTTTCGTCACTCCTTTAACCCCGCTAATCAAATCCAAAGCAAACACTACCTCTGAAAAATTCTGAAAAATTCTTTCCCTCAGAAAGACTAAAATACAAAACGCATCTTCTTAAACTTTCTTTTATTGCAAAGATAATCTAGAGACCTTCACTTTAATCCCACCCTGGACTCTCTACGAGAACGTTTTCATACAAAATTTTACGAAAACATATTTGCACAAAAATAATTCAAGCCCATTGCAAGGCAACTTTTCTTGCCGCACAAATCGAGCACCACCCTCGACGCCGCGCAGCCCCGCGCCAACAAGTCGCTCGCTGGATTCCTTTGATCAGCTGATCAATATCTCTGACCTATTTAATAAAATTGGTTTTATGGTTTTTTTTTTTTTTTTAGGGGGGGGGGATCTCTAAGGAGAGTTTTTTAATAGACATTTTTTTATTTTTTATTTTTAACACACTTTTATTAGCTTCACCTGTAAAAAATATATTTCGCTTCATCCGCCCGCCCACCAACCCACCCACAGTGGGTAAAAATGATCAATTTTCGTCATGTCATAGATTTTAAAAATTTTAATGCCATTCCATAGTAAACAAAATGTACTACCTTCTGGAAATAATTTTTTTTTTTTGTACCCCCCCCTCTCTGTGTTTCGAATAGCTAAAGTCAGAGAAAAATTTGAAGGGCTCATTTTTTAAAAAAATTTTCAAATTTTCTATGATTTCAAAGTTATATTCTGTAAATATTTGTATGGGGAGGGTAAATTGTTATTAATGAAATCACTTACTAAATATGAGAAGCTATTATTAGACCATAAACTTATGATAAAAGTGAAATAGTTTTTTAATAATAGCATTTTAATTAAAAATGGGGATTTTTCCCCAAAATTTGTATTTCTTTTTAACTTTTAAAAAACTTTCCGCATTTGCCCGCGCACTCACTGGTATCAAATTAAAGTAGAGATCCTTATGCATCGTTGAAAACAAAAATTTGCTGGGGCAACCTGCGGCCTTCGGAGAAAATTGCATTTGAAGTAAAGTCTACTTTCTTGATTTCTGCGTATTTTCATACAAATTTTCCACTTATGCAGGAATTTTATGAATTTTAAGGCTGCATAATGGTTGTTCTGCAAATAAATTACAGTTCTCCTATTAAGCCTTTAGGATTAATGACATCATTAATAATTAAAGAAGTTATATTATTACGTTTTATGACATTTTTAACTGACTTTGGATTACTCTGTATATGTGTCACGCTAATTGCTCAGCCAACTCTTCACCGATTTGCATTCTATAACTTTTACAGGATAGCCTATCATGTTCTCAACTTTTAGATCTTTAGCCCATATTTTTTCGTGACCCCGTTACCCCGCAAAGCAAAACCAAAGCCAACCCTTCCACTAAATTAATTCTTAAAATGCCTCACACGACCTTTTCGGGTGATTTTGTGCTTAGCGCGATCAGGGAATACTCATTTTCAAACTTCTCATGCTAATTGCTCAGCCGTCTCATCTCCGATTTCGATTATGTAACTTTTACAGGGTAGCTCATCATGTTCTCAACCTTTGGATCTTTAGCAGACATTTTTTCGTCACTCCTTTAACCCCGCTAATCAAATCCAAAGCAAACACTACCTCTGAAAAATTCTGAAAAATTCTTTCCCTCAGAAAGACTAAAATACAAAACGCATCTTCTTAAACTTTCTTTTATTGCAAAGATAATCTAGAGACCTTCACTTTAATCCCACCCTGGACTCTCTACGAGAACGTTTTCATACAAAATTTTACGAAAACATATTTGCACAAAATAATTCAAGCCCATTGCAAGGCAACTTTTCTTGCCGCACAAATCGAGCACCACCCTCGACGCCGCGCAGCCCCGCGCCAACAAGTCGCTCGCTGGATTCCTTTGATCAGCTGATCAATATCTCTGACCTATTTAATAAAATTGGTTTTATGGTTTTTTTTTTTTTAGGGGGGGGGGGGGGGATCTCTAAGGAGAGTTTTTTAATAGACATTTTTTTATTTTTTATTTTTAACACACTTTTATTAGCTTCACCTGTAAAAAATATATTTCGCTTCATCCGCCCACCCACCCACCCACAGTGGGTAAAAATGATCAATTTTCGTCATGTCATAGATTTTAAAAATTTTAATGCCATTCCATAGTAAACAAAATGTACTACCTTCTGGCAATAATTTTTTTTTTTTACCCCCCACCTCTCTGTGTTTCGAATAGCTAAAGTCAGAGAAAAATTTGAAGGGCTCATTTTTTAAAAAAATTTTCAAATTTTCTATGATTTCAAAGTTATATTCTGAAAATATTTGTATGGGGAGGGTAAATTGTTATTAATGAAATCACTTACTAAATATGAGAAGCTATTATTAGACCATAAACTTATGATAAAAGTGAAATAGTTTTTTAATAATAGCATTTTAATTAAAAATGGGGATTTTTCCCCAAAATTTGTATTTCTTTTTAACTTTTAAAAAACTTTCCGCATTTGCCCGCGCTCTCACTGGTATCAAATTAAAGTAGAGATCCTTATGCATCGTTGAAAACAAAAATTTGCTGGGGCAACCTGCGGCCTTCGGAGAAAATTGCATTTGAAGTAAAGTCTACTTTCTTGATTTCTGCGTATTTTCATACAAATTTTCCACTTATGCAGGAATTTTATGAATTTTAAGGCTGCATAATGGTTGTTCTGCAAATAAATTACAGTTCTCCTATTAAGCCTTTAGGATTAATGACATCATTAATAATTAAAGAAGTTATATTATTACGTTTTATGACACTTTTAACTGACTTTGGATTACTCTGTATATGTGTCACGCTAATTGCTCAGCCAACTCTTCACCGATTTGCATTCTATAACTTTTACAGGATAGCCTATCATGTTCTCAACTTTTAGATCTTTAGCCCATATTTTTTCGTGACCCCGTTACCCCGCAAAGCAAAACCAAAGCCAACCCTTCCACTAAATTAATTCTTAAAATGCCTCACACGACCTTTTCGGGTGATTTTGTGCTTAGCGCGATCAGGGAATACTCATTTTCAAACTTCTCATGCTAATTGCTCAGCCGTCTCATCTCCGATTTCGATTGTGTAACTTTTACAGGGTAGCTCATCATGTTCTCAACCTTTGGATCTTTAGCAGACATTTTTTCGTCACTCCTTTAACGTTCTCGTAGAGAGTCCAGGGTTGGATTAAAGTGAAGGTCTCTAGATTATCTTTGCAATAAAAGAAAGTTTAAGAAGATGCGTTTTGTATTTTAGTCTTTCTGAGGGAAAGAATTTATCAGAATTTTTCAGAGGTAGTGTTTGCTTTGGATTTGATTAGCGGGGTTAAAGGAGTGACGAAAAAATGTCTGCTAAAGATCCAAAGGTTGAGAACATGATGAGCTACCCTGTAAAAGTTACATAATCGAAATCGGAGATGAGACGGCTGAGCAATTAGCACGAGAAGTTTGAAAATGAGTATTCCCTGATCGCGCTAAGCACAAAATCACCCGAAAAGGTCGTGTGAGGCATTTTAAGAATTAATTTAGTGGAAGGGTTGGCTTTGGTTTTGCTTTGCGGGGTAACGGGGTCACGAAAAAATATGGGCTAAAGATCTAAAAGTTGAGAACATGATAGGCTATCCTGTAAAAGTTATAGAATGCAAATCGGTGAAGAGTTGGCTGAGCAATTAGCGTGACACATATACAGAGTAATCCAAAGTCAGTTAAAAATGTCATAAAACGTAATAATATAACTTCTTTAATTATTAATGATGTCATTAATCCTAAAGGCTTAATAGGAGAACTGTAATTTATTTGCAGAACAACCATTATGCAGCCTTAAAATTCATAAAATTCCTGCATAAGTGGAAAATTTGTATGAAAATACGCAGAAATCAAGAAAGTAGACTTTACTTCAAATGCAATTTTCTCCGAAGGCCGCAGGTTGCCCCAGCAAATTTTTGTTTTCAACGATGCATAAGGATCTCTACTTTAATTTGATACCAGTGAGAGCGCGGGCAAATGCGGAAAGTTTTTTAAAAGTTAAAAAGAAATACAAATTTTGGGGAAAAATCGCCATTTTTAATTAAAATGCTATTATTAAAAAACTATTTCACTTTTATCATAAGTTTATGGTCTAATAATAGCTTCTCATATTTAGTAAGTGATTTCATTAATAACAATTTACCCTCCCCATACAAATATTTTCAGAATATAACTTTGAAATCATAGAAAATTTGAAATTTTTTTTAAAAAATGAGCCCTTCAAATTTTTCTCTGACTTTAGCTATTCGAAACACAGAGAGGGGGGGTAAAAAAAAAATTATTGCCAGAAGGTAGTACATTTTGTTTACTATGGAATGGCATTAAAATTTTTAAAATCTATGACATGACGAAAATTGATCATTTTTACCCACTGTGGGTGGGTGGGTGGGCGGATGAAGCGAAATATATTTTTTACAGGTGAAGCTAATAAAAGTGTGTTAAAAATAAAAAATAAAAAAATGTCTATTAAAAAACTCTCCTTAGAGATCCCCCCCCCTAAAAAAAAAAAAACCATAAAACCAATTTTATTAAATAGGTCAGAGATATTGATCAGCTGATCAAAGGAATCCAGCGAGCGACTTGTTGGCGCGGGGCTGCGCGGCGTCGAGGGTGGTGCTCGATTTGTGCGGCAAGAAAAGTTGCCTTGCAATGGGCTTGAATTATTTTTGTGCAAATATGTTTTCGTAAAATTTTGTATGAAAACGTTCTCGTAGAGAGTCCAGGGTGGGATTAAAGTGAAGGTCTCTAGATTATCTTTGCAATAAAAGAAAGTTTAAGAAGATGCGTTTTGTATTTTAGTCTTTCTGAGGGAAAGAATTTTTCAGAATTTTTCAGAGGTAGTGTTTGCTTTGGATTTGATTAGCGGGGTTAAAGGAGTGACGAAAAAATGTCTGCTAAAGATGAGCTACCCTGTAAAAGTTACATAATCGAAATCGGAGATGAGACGGCTGAGCAATTAGCATGAGAAGTTTGAAAATGAGTATTCCCTGATCGCGCTAAGCACAAAATCACCCGAAAAGGTCGTGTGAGGCATTTTAAGAATTAATTTAGTGGAAGGGTTGGCTTTGGTTTTGCTTTGCTGGGTAACGGGGTCACGAAAAAATATGGGCTAAAGATCTAAAAGTTGAGAACATGATAGGCTATCCTGTAAAAGTTATAGAATGCAAATCGGTGAAGAGTTGGCTGAGCAATTAGCGTGACACATATACAGAGTAATCCAAAGTCAGTTAAAAATGTCATAAAACGTAATAATATAACTTCTTTAATTATTAATGATGTCATTAATCCTAAAGGCTTAATAGGAGAACTGTAATTTATTTGCAGAACAACCATTATGCAGCCTTAAAATTCATAAAATTCCTGCATAAGTGGAAAATTTGTATGAAAATACGCAGAAATCAAGAAAGTAGACTTTACTTCTTCGAGTCTGCCTTCAAACTTGACGGAGATCAGACGTCAAAAAATTGGCTCTGCAAGTTGGTCTGAGTTTTGGTGTTTTTTGGCTGTTTTTGGTGCCCTTAGTGATCGCTTTTTGAATACCGCACCTTGCTTTTTGGAATTTCATCCAACGGGAGCTTGCACCTGCGGCGGGTAAAGGAGGAGCCCGTTTTATTGCCAGCGGCTGGATGCCGGGAGCGCCGGCGTGGAGCCACGCGGCCCGGTTAACCCCGGACAACAACCTCTGTCAAGGAGGTGACATATAAACGTAGCCAGACGAAATACTTAGAGCTACAAACTAAAAAGAGAGGACAACTTAATTACACCGAATCCCTAATTTTAACGTCACACAATTGCAAAACCAGACGTCGGATCTGATTTAGGCTGAAGATATGGCGTCTGGCCAGGCCAGCGCCAATTCTTTTTCCGGGCTGGAATGTCAGCCTGCAGAAGGGCAGCCCATGAAAAAGGCTAAAATGGCCGTCAAACGCCAAAAACCAGCAACCATGCAAGCCGAGGGTTTCCCTTTCTTAGGGGAAAGTTTTTCTAAGGAAAGGGCAACTTCTAATGGACAACACCCGCGCTATATCACTATACAATCAGTAGTTCCTGAGAAACCGTTAAAGCGGTTCAACCATTTTGCGGTACGCAAGGGTGTTGACGCGGTGTCGACCAAATTTAGCAAGGCCAGCTACCTCAAGGATGGCGAATTACTGCTCCTGGTGGAAAATCAGAAAATCGCAGATAGATTCCTTAAAATAGACACGATCGCTGGAATCCCGGTAACAGCTCAACTCCACCCCACTCTTAACTCAGTAAAAGGGACCGTTTACTCCAGGGACTTTGGCCTTATGTCACAGGAGGAAATCTTGGAGGGATTAAGGGACCAAGGAGTTACGGAAGTCGTCCAGATAAGCAGGCCCAGCACCCGTGAGCCAGGTACCACTTTCGCCACTGGGTTACACATTCTGTCCTTTAACGCCTATCAACTTCCCAAATACATTGAGGGCGCATGGCAGCGCATTGAGGTTCGGCCATACTACCCGCTACCCATGCGATGTCGGTCTTGCCAGAAACTTGGACACACGACCAAAAGGTGCACGGAAGCAGCCGTTACATGTGGGACCTGTGCTAAGCCAGGCCCTCATGAGGGCAGCCAGTGTGAAGGAACCTACTGTGTGAACTGCAAGACTAACTCACACGCATCAACCAACAGGGACTGCCCGGAGTACCTTAAGGCGAAAGAGATCCTAAAAATTAAATGCATAAAGAAATGTTCAATGTTCGAGGCCAAAAGGGAATTTTACGCCAACTACCCAGTACACACAGGTGCAACGTTTGCTGAAGTCATTAGTCGAGGACACACCAACTCTTCGCAAAACTCCAATGCCTCGCGTCAAGCGCCCCAAAATAAAACAGGAACTAACACAGAGATGGGTCAACAAGTTCAAATCACCAAGAAAAATATTACTCCATCCCCCCCTGCAATCAACATAGTAAGTACCCCCAAAATAACAACAACAATTACCGAAACTAACAACACAAAAAACATAAAACAACAAACAAAAGCTAGCACCCCCACACCCACACAATCTCCCACTACTAAAACAACCACAGAAAAACACAATCAACTTTCATTAACACCCAAATCGAAGAAAGCAGTGAATAATTTGGTTAACAAGGTTATCGGCCTTGAAACTCAAGACCCGGTTATTTTGTCCATATCTGGACCACATATGGTTCTGGAGGAAGCTCCGCCTGAATGGATGGAGCAAGACGACCCTTTTTCAGACTCTACTCTTACCGACCACTGCGGTGACGGAGAATAGAAATCTTCTTGCCGACATTATGAATTTTGACCCTATCTCTGATCTTTCGTTTCGAGACCTAACAGTCTTGCAATGGAATGTTAGAGGGTTGTACAACAACCGCCCTAACCTGGATCTCCTCATTGCTAGATACAAGCCCCACATTATTCTACTACAGGAAACCAACATCTTGTTGGAGGAACATCCTAATCGAATTGGTCCCTTTAGCTACTTCGGCTTCAATTTTTCCAGAGAGAACAGGCGTGGTGGTGTGGCCGTTCTCGTCCACATGTCCATTCCCGCCGTACAAGTTTGCATAAACTCTGATATTATGGCGTGTGCCGTCACCATACATATGCCGCGAGATCTTACCTTCTGCAGCATTTACCTTGAGAATGCACAGGGGATCACGGTACGGGATCTTGACCTGCTGGCAGATCAGTTACCCAACAACACCATTTATGGTGGGGATTTCAATGCTCACAGCCCTCTATGGGGCTCTGAGCGTTGGAATCCCAGAGGGCGACAGGTTGCCGCCTGGATCGAGGACCGCCCCCTGTGCATTCTCAATACTGAGCACCCAACCCATCTGGCATACAACGAGTCATATTCCAACATCGACCTGACTTTGGTCCCTCCTATAATGGCCAGAGACTTAAATTGTGCTGTGCATGATAACCCAGAAGGCAGTGACCATTTCCCTTTGGTAATCAATACCAAATTTCAAACTGCTAGAGCCCAGCCGGCCGTTAAATTCCGGGAAGACCGGGCCAACTGGGATAAAGTTAGGGTGACAATAGGTGCGGAAGCAGCTCGAAGGCCACCCTCTAGGAACATAGAGAGAGAGACGGCTCAGATCACCAGAGTTATTAGATCCGCGGCGGCTACCAGCATGCCTGTATCTCGCCCCCACTCAACTTCTCAACCAGCCTGGATGAACCCCATCATTCTCTCCACTATTAGAGGAAAAAAAAGAGTCTGGAAGACTTTCCAAAGACACCCTACGAATACAAACATGATTGCATACCGCAGGGAAGCGGCGCGGGTCAAACGAATGATCAAGGAGGCCAAAAAGAACGCCTGGATCGACTTCGCAACCTCCATCGATCAAAATGTTAATCTGGCGGATGCCTGGAGAAAAACTAGATTAATCTCCGGCAACAGGGCTTCTAACTTGATCGGTAACCTGACGGTGGACGACACCCTTTTCTCAAACTCTAGGGACATCGCCGAAAAGCTAGCCCAGTCGTGGTCTGACTACTCGGACGACAGCTCTTTCCGACCGGAAAATATCGCTGCTAGAAACAATTGGTCCATGACGAATGGGCCTTTCTCCCCGGTCCCTGCCAGAAATTTATCGTACCCAATATCCCTTCGGGAGTTGAGTTCAGTACTCAACTCTTGTAAGGGATCAGCGCCAGGCCATGACAGAATTTCCTACCGAATGATTAGAGAGTCTCCTGATCTTTTGAAAGAGAGACTGGTTGATCTCTACAACGTTATGATTCGAGGTAGTGCCTTCCCCAAGGTACGGAAAAACGCGGTCCTCGTCCCCATCAGAAAAAAGAACACGACGACTCAGGGCTCGATTACACCGAGAGACCTCCGTCCGATCTCTTTGCTGCCCTGCATGGGCCGTCTGTTTGAAAAAATCATGAGTCGTAGACTCTCCACGGCTCTCGAGGGGATTCTGCCCGGGGGTGTTCATGGCTTCAGGAGGCATCGTGGTACCACCTCGATTCTCCTGGAGCTGGAGGACTCCGTCAAGAGCTCTTTCGACAGGCGGGGAGAGTTATACCTCCTGTCAGCGGACGTGGAGAAGGCGTATGACAGGGTTCGATGGGACGTTGTCACAACCCAGCTTCAGGTATGGGGCTTTGATGCTAATTTCATCCACCTGGTCCAAAATTTCCTTTCCTCCCGATCCTTCCAGGTTCGGGTTAATGGCTTTGTGTCGGCACGGAGACCTTTACATAACGTTTTGCCACAGGGCTCACCAATGTCTACTGCTCTTTTCAACACCTATATCTCCCCCCTCCTCCACAAGCTAGACGACATAAACGGACTCAACTACTACATATACGCGGACAATTTACTACTGACCACGACTATGAACCCGCCAACGGAGGTACTCAGAAGGAGCATAACGGCATTAGACATCTGGTGCTACGAAACCGGTGCCATCGTCCCCCATGATAAAATGGAGTACATGGTCTTCTCCCGGAAGAGGTCCCCACAGTTCACCACAGTGGAAATAGATGAGGATGTCTTCAGAGCCCAGGAGAAAATCAAAATTCTTGGAATCATCCTTACGCCCAAGCTAAGCTGGACCGACCAGTGCAGGAGAACGGCAGCAAATCTGGACAAAGCAACCAACCTCATTAGGTCAATCGCCGCTCGAGGTAACGGTTCCCCCCTGCATGCCACTGTGCACATCGCCAAAACCCTCGTCATGGGTATTACCAACTATGGTCTTCTAATTTACGGACAGTCCACCAAGCAAAACTTAAATAAAATCCAAACGGCTATAAACAGGGCTCTCCGCACCGCTTTTGGTGCACTCAAAACTACTCCAAATAGAGCTCTGTGGATGGAAGCTGGCTTGGCTGACCTGCAGACAAGGATCAAAATCTCCAGATTGAAATTAGTTGCAAGAAACACGTTGGACTGGAGGAGACCGCACCATATCACCTTCCAGCATAGGTTGGAGACAAACCCTCACCGCAGCGCCATCTCTGCCCTCAAATGGGCGAAGGACCAGCTCCTGGAACTGGAGTTGCCAATATCCCCGCCATGCGCTAAACCCCTGACTGAGATCCCCCTGGAGATCTTCCACCGCCCTCTTTTTACCAAGAGCACCCGCCAAAAGAATAAGACCACCCAAGAAGAATTTCGTCAGCAGCACCTGGAACAGCTTACTGGGTACTCTGGTTGGACTATTATTTACACGGACGGATCCAAAAACAGCGATAATGTAGGAGCAGCCTTTGTCTCCACACTCAGGGGGTCGGTATTAACCTCGACGCATACCTTTCGACTGAACAGCCTTGCATCGAACTTTGAGGCGGAAATTTTCGCCCTTATGAGGGCAATGGAGTTTGGTCTAAAGGCTAAGACTAACACCGTAATCTTCACGGATGCCAAAAGCGTGCTACAGGCCCTAAACAATCCGTACAGCCAAGACCCTGTAATAAGCCACATCCGAACCACGCTGCTCAACACTGGCGGCAAAATAAAGGTGGACTGGGTTCCTGCACATATAGGGATTTTCGGCAACGAGGCTGCGGACAGAGCGGCGAAGGCGTCAAGTTCGGACCCCGGCTTAAACCCGCTGCAGGTTCCTCAGAACACCAGTTTCCTTATTAGGAATGGCCGGGAGCAAATCTGGGAAACATACATCGCTGCCTGGAGAAACACCAACACCTTCCATGCCCAACATTCCCCCTCAGCTGCCCCACCAAGGTACAGGCCGGACTTATCCAGACGGGAAGGATGCATCGTTTTCAGGGTCAGAATGGGGCATTGCCTCCTAACAAAGGCCCATCTCTTCGCCAGAGGCCCTCAGCCAGGATGTGTACAATGCCAAAGACCCTTAACGATCAGGCACATCCTGGAGGAGTGCCCGACCACCACGACACTGCTGGGTTCAACCCTTCCACCTCTTCCGGAGCTGCTGGACCCGTCTCGGCCTGATTTGTTGCTGGAATTGATAAATAGGCTCAATATTTCAAACCATATTTAATCTATACTACCAAATCTGTTGGTTATATTGTTTTTGGTTAAGGCCTGTATTATTAACGGACTATATTTCTTATTTCTTTGTATTAATTTGTTTTTTTGCCTTGAATTAGTTGGAAGATTGAAACTGAATTTATACGTTTAGCGTTAAGGTCTGAATAATGTAGGAGCTAATTAATTGTACCTATTGCTTATTTTGTTTTTATTAAGGTCTGTACAATTAAGGAACTATCTCTGTTACACTCGTTGTATTAATCACTTTTCTTTGAATTAACTGGAAGACTGAAAATTAATTTGTATATTTAGCGTTAAGATCTGAATTATGAAGGAATTATTGATTGTATCCTTATTGTAAGCGCCATATGGTCATAGCTACCGAGCGCGCTATCTGTAATCCAGGGCATTTGGAAGTAGCCTATGCGCCTGGTGAAATAAATAAATAATAAATAATAAATAATAAAAGTTGCCTTGCAATGGGCTTGAATTATTTTTGTGCAAATATGTTTTCGTAAAATTTTGTATGAAAACGTTCTCGTAGAGAGTCCAGGGTGGGATTAAAGTGAAGGTCTCTAGATTATCTTTGCAATAAAAGAAATTTTAAGAAGATGCGTTTTGTATTTTAGTCTTTCTGAGGGAAAGAATTTTTCAGAATTTTTCAGAGGTAGTGTTTGCTTTGGATTTGATTAGCGGGGTTAAAGGAGTGACGAAAAAATGTCTGCTAAAGATCCAAAGGTTGAGAACATGATGAGCTACCCTGTAAAAGTTACATAATCGAAATCGGAGATGAGACGGCTGAGCAATTAGCATGAGAAGTTTGAAAATGAGTATTCCCTGATCGCGCTAAGCACAAAATCACCCGAAAAGGTCGTGTGAGGCATTTTAAGAATTAATTTAGTGGAAGGGTTGGTTTTGGTTTTGCTTTGCGGGGTAACGGGGTCACGAAAAAATATGGGCTAGAGATCTAAAAGTTGAGAACATGATAGGCTATCCTGTAAAAGTTATAGAATGCAAATCGGTGAAGAGTTGGCTGAGCAATTAGCGTGACACATATACAGAGTAATCCAAAGTCAGTTAAAAATGTCATAAAACGTAATAATATAACTTCTTTAATTATTAATGATGTCATTAATCCTAAAGGCTTAATAGGAGAACTGTAATTTATTTGCAGAACAACCATTATGCAGCCTTAAAATTCATAAAATTCCTGCATAAGTGGAAAATTTGTATGAAAATACGCAGAAATCAAGAAAGTAGACTTTACTTCAAATGCAATTTTCTCCGAAGGCCGCAGGTTGCCCCAGCAAATTTTTGTTTTCAACGATGCATAAGGATCTCTACTTTAATTTGATACCAGTGAGAGCGCGGGCAAATGCGGAAAGTTTTTTAAAAGTTAAAAAGAAATACAAATTTTGGGGAAAAATCCCCATTTTTAATTAAAATGCTATTATTAAAAAACTATTTCACTTTTATCATAAGTTTATGGTCTAATAATAGCTTCTCATATTTAGTAAGTGATTTCATTAATAACAATTTACCCTCCCCATACAAATATTTTCAGAATATAACTTTGAAATCATAGAAAATTTGAAAATTTTTTTAAAAAATGAGCCCTTCAAATTTTTCTCTGACTTTAGCTATTCGAAACACAGAGAGGGGGGGGTAAAAAAAAAAATTATTTCCAGAAGGTAGTACATTTTGTTTACTATGGAATGGCATTAAAATTTTTAAAATCTATGACATGACGAAAATTGATCATTTTTACCCACTGTGGGTGGGTGGGTGGGCGGATGAAGCGAAATATATTTTTTACAGGTGAAGCTAATAAAAGTGTGTTAAAAATAAAAAATAAAAAAATGTCTATTAAAAAACTCTCCTTAGAGATCCCCCCCCCTAAAAAAAAAAAAAAACCATAAAACCAATTTTATTAAATAGGTCAGAGATATTGATCAGCTGATCAAAGGAATCCAGCGAGCGACTTGTTGGCGCGGGGCTGCGCGGCGTCGAGGGTGGTGCTCGATTTGTGCGGCAAGAAAAGTTGCCTTGCAATGGGCTTGAATTATTTTTGTGCAAATATGTTTTCGTAAAATTTTGTATGAAAACGTTCTCGTAGAGAGTCCAGGGTGGGATTAAAGTGAAGGTCTCTAGATTATCTTTGCAATAAAAGAAAGTTTAAGAAGATGCGTTTTGTATTTTAGTCTTTCTGAGGGAAAGAATTTTTCAGAATTTTTCAGAGGTAGTGTTTGCTTTGGATTTGATTAGCGGGGTTAAAGGAGTGACGAAAAAATGTCTGCTAAAGATCCAAAGGTTGAGAACATGATGAGCTACCCTGTAAAAGTTACATAATCGAAATCGGAGATGAGACGGCTGAGCAATTAGCATGAGAAGTTTGAAAATGAGTATTCCCTGATCGCGCTAAGCACAAAATCACCCGAAAAGGTCGTGTGAGGCATTTTAAGAATTAATTTAGTGGAAGGGTTGGCTTTGGTTTTGCTTTGCGGGGTAACGGGGTCACGAAAAAATATGGGCTAAAGATCTAAAAGTTGAGAACATGATAGGCTATCCTGTAAAAGTTATAGAATGCAAATCGGTGAAGAGTTGGCTGAGCAATTAGCGTGACACATATACAGAGTAATCCAAAGTCAGTTAAAAATGTCATAAAACGTAATAATATAACTTCTTTAATTATTAATGATGTCATTAATCCTAAAGGCTTAATAGGAGAACTGTAATTTATTTGCAGAACAACCATTATGCAGCCTTAAAATTCATAAAATTCCTGCATAAGTGGAAAATTTGTATGAAAATACGCAGAAATCAAGAAAGTAGACTTTACTTCAAATGCAATTTTCTCGGAAGGCCGCAGGTTGCCCCAGCAAATTTTTGTTTTCAACGATGCATAAGGATCTCTACTTTAATTTGATACCAGTGAGAGCGCGGGCAAATGCGGAAAGTTTTTTAAAAGTTAAAAAGAAATACAAATTTTGGGGAAAAATCCCCATTTTTAATTAAAATGCTATTATTAAAAAACTATTTCACTTTTATCATAAGTTTATGGTCTAATAATAGCTTCTCATATTTAGTAAGTGATTTCATTAATAACAATTTACCCTCCCCATACAAATATTTTCAGAATATAACTTTGAAATCATAGAAAATTTGAAATTTTTTTTAAAAAATGAGCCCTTCAAATTTTTCTCTGACTTTAGCTATTCGAAACACAGAGAGGGGGGGGTAAAAAAAAAAAAAATTATTGCCAGAAGGTAGTACATTTTGTTTACTATGGAATGGCATTAAAATTTTTAAAATCTATGACATGACGAAAATTGATCATTTTTACCCACTGTGGGTGGGTGGGTGGGCGGATGAAGCGAAATATATTTTTTACAGGTGAAGCTAATAAAAGTGTGTTAAAAATAAAAAATAAAAAAATGTCTATTAAAAAACTCTCCTTAGAGATCCCCCCCCCCTAAAAAAAAAAAAAAACCATAAAACCAATTTTATTAAATAGGTCAGAGATATTGATCAGCTGATCAAAGGAATCCAGCGAGCGACTTGTTGGCGCGGGGCTGCGCGGCGTCGAGGGTGGTGCTCGATTTGTGCGGCAAGAAAAGTTGCCTTGCAATGGGCTTGAATTATTTTTGTGCAAATATGTTTTCGTAAAATTTTGTATGAAAACGTTCTCGTAGAGAGTCCAGGGTGGGATTAAAGTGAAGGTCTCTAGATTATCTTTGCAATAAAAGAAAGTTTAAGAAGATGCGTTTTGTATTTTAGTCTTTCTGAGGGAAAGAATTTTTCAGAATTTTTCAGAGGTAGTGTTTGCTTTGGATTTGATTAGCGGGGTTAAAGGAGTGACGAAAAAATGTCTGCTAAAGATCCAAAGGTTGAGAACATGATGAGCTACCCTGTAAAAGTTACATAATCGAAATCGGAGATGAGACGGCTGAGCAATTAGCATGAGAAGTTTGAAAATGAGTATTCCCTGATCGCGCTAAGCACAAAATCACCCGAAAAGGTCGTGTGAGGCATTTTAAGAATTAATTTAGTGGAAGGGTTGGCTTTGGTTTTGCTTTGCGGGGTAACGGGCTCACGAAAAAATATGGGCTAAAGATCTAAAAGTTGAGAACATGATAGGCTATCCTGTAAAAGTTATAGAATGCAAATCGGTGAAGAGTTGGCTGAGCAATTAGCGTGACACATATACAGAGTAATCCAAAGTCAGTTAAAAATGTCATAAAACGTAATAATATAACTTCTTTAATTACTAATGATGTCATTAATCCTAAAGGCTTAATAGGAGAACTGTAATTTATTTGCAGAACAACCATTATGCAGCCTTAAAATTCATAAAATTCCTGCATAAGTGGAAAATTTGTATGAAAATACGCAGAAATCAAGAAAGTAGACTTTACTTCAAATGCAATTTTCTCCGAAGGCCGCAGGTTGCCCCAGCAAATTTTTGTTTTCAACGATGCATAAGGATCTCTACTTTAATTTGATACCAGTGAGAGCGCGGGCAAATGCGGAAAGTTTTTTAAAAGTTAAAAAGAAATACAAATTTTGGGGAAAAATCCCCATTTTTAATTAAAATGCTATTATTAAAAAACTATTTCACTTTTATCATAAGTTTATGGTCTAATAATAGCTTCTCATATTTAGTAAGTGATTTCATTAATAACAATTTACCCTCCCCATACAAATATTTTCAGAATATAACTTTGAAATCATAGAAAATTTGAAATTTTTTTTAAAAAATGAGCCCTTCAAATTTTTCTCTGACTTTAGCTATTCGAAACACAGAGAGGGGGGGGTAAAAAAAAAAAAATTATTGCCAGAAGGTAGTACATTTTGTTTACTATGGAATGGCATTAAAATTTTTAAAATCTATGACATGACGAAAATTGATTATTTTTACCCATTGTGGGTGGGTGGGTGGGCGGATGAAGCGAAATATATTTTTTACAGGTGAAGCTAATAAAAGTGTGTTAAAAATAAAAAATAAAAAAATGTCTATTAAAAAACTCTCCTTAGAGATCCCCCCCCCCCTAAAAAAAAAAAAAAACCATAAAACCAATTTTATTAAATAGGTCAGAGATATTGATCAGCTGATCAAAGGAATCCAGCGAGCGACTTGTTGGCGCGGGGCTGCGCGGCGTCGAGGGTGGTGCTCGATTTGTGCGGCAAGAAAAGTTGCCTTGCAATGGGCTTGAATTATTTTTGTGCAAATATGTTTTCGTAAAATTTTGTATGAAAACGCTCTCGTAGAGAGTCCAGGGTGGGATTAAAGTGAAGGTCTCTAGATTATCTTTGCAATAAAAGAAAGTTTAAGAAGATGAGTTTTGTATTTTAGTCTTTCTGAGGGAAAGAATTTTTCAGAATTTTTCAGAGGTAGTGTTTACTTTGGATTTGATTAGCGGGGTTAAAGGAGTGACGAAAAAATGTCTGCTAAAGATCCAAAGGTTGAGAACATGATGAGCTACCCTGTAAAAGTTACATAATCGAAATCGGAGATGAGACGGCTGAGCAATTAGCATGAGAAGTTTGAAAGTGAGTATTCCCTGATCGCGCTAAGCACAAAATCACCCGAAAAGGTCGTGTGAGGCATTTTAAGAATCAATTTAGTGGAAGGGTTGGCTTTGGTTTTGCTTTGCGGGGTAACGGGGTCACGAAAAAATATGGGCTAAAGATCTAAAAGTTGAGAACATGATAGGCTATCCTGTAAAAGTTATAGAATGCAAATCGGTGAAGAGTTGGCTGAGCAATTAGCGTGACACATATACAGAGTAATCCAAAGTCAGTTAAAAATGTCATAAAACGTAATAATATAACTTCTTTAATTATTAATGATGTCATTAATCCTAAAGGCTTAATAGGAGAACTGTAATTTATTTGCAGAACAACCATTATGCAACCTTAAAATTCATAAAATTCCTGCATAAGTGGAAAATTTGTATGAAAATACGCAGAAATCAAGAAAGTAGACTTTACTTCAAATGCAATTTTCTCCGAAGGCCGCAGGTTGCCCCAGCAAATTTTTGTTTTCAACGATGCATAAGGATCTCTACTTTAATTTGATACCAGTGAGAGCGCGGGCAAATGCGGAAAGTTTTTTAAAAGTTAAAAAGAAATACAAATTTTGGGGAAAAATCCCCATTTTTAATTAAAATGCTATTATTAAAAAACTATTTCACTTTTATCATAAGTTTATGGTCTAATAATAGCTTCTCATATTTAGTAAATGATTTCATTAATAACAATTTACCCTCCCCATACAAATATTTTCAGAATATAACTTTGAAATCATAGAAAATTTGAAAATTTTTTTAAAAAATGAGCCCTTCAAATTTTTCTCTGACTTTAGCTATTCGAAACACAGAGAGGGGGGGGGTAAAAAAAAAAAATTATTGCCAGAAGGTAGTACATTTTGTTTACTATGGAATGGCATTAAAATTTTTAAAATCTATGACATGACGAAAATTGATCATTTTTACCCACTGTGGGTGGGTGGGTGGGCGGATGAAGCGAAATATATTTTTTACAGGTGAAGCTAATAAAAGTGTGTTAAAAATAAAAAATAAAAAAATGTCTATTAAAAAACTCTCCTTAGAGATCCCCCCCCCTAAAAAAAAAAAACCATAACACCAATTTTTTTAAATAGGTCAGAGATATTGATCAGCTGATCAAAGGAATCCAGCGAGCGACTTGTTGGCGCGGGGCTGCGCGGCGTCGAGGGTGGTGCTCGATTTGTGCGGCAAGAAAAGTTGCCTTGCAATGGGCTTGAATTATTTTTGTGCAAATATGTTTTCGTAAAATTTTGTATGAAAACGTTCTCGTAGAGAGTCCAGGGTGGGATTAAAGTGAAGGTCTCTAGATTATCTTTGCAATAAAAGAAAGTTTAAGAAGATGCGTTTTGTATTTTAGTCTTTCTGAGGGAAAGAATTTTTCAGAATTTTTCAGAGGTAGTGTTTGCTTTGGATTTGATTAGCGGGGTTAAAGGAGTGACGCAAAAATGTCTGCTAAAGATCCAAAGGTTGAGAACATGATGAGCTACCCTGTAAAAGTTACATAATCGAAATCGGAGATGAGACGGCTGAGCAATTAGCATGAGAAGTTTGAAAATGAGTATTCCCTGATCGCGCTAAGCACAAAATCACCCGAAAAGGTCGTGTGAGGCATTTTAAGAATTAATTTAGTGGAAGGGTTGGCTTTGGTTTTGCTTTGCGGGGGTAACGGGCTCACGAAAAAATATGGGCTAAAGATCTAAAAGTTGAGAACATGATAGGCTATCCTGTAAAAGTTATAGAATGCAAATCGGTGAAGAGTTGGCTGAGCAATTAGCGTGACACATATACAGAGTAATCCAAAGTCAGTTAAAAATGTCATAAAACGTAATAATATAACTTCTTTAATTATTAATGATGTCATTAATCCTAAAGGCTTAATAGGAGAACTGTAATTTATTTGCAGAACAACCATTATGCAACCTTAAAATTCATAAAATTCCTGCATAAGTGGAAAATTTGTATGAAAATACGCAGAAATCAAGAAAGTAGACTTTACTTCAAATGCAATTTTCTCCGAAGGCCGCAGGTTGCCCCAGCAAATTTTTGTTTTCAACGATGCATAAGGATCTCTACTTTAATTTGATACCAGTGAGAGCGCGGGCAAATGCGGAAAGTTTTTTAAAAGTTAAAAAGAAATACAAATTTTGGGGAAAAATCCCCATTTTTAATTAAAATGCTATTATTAAAAAACTATTTCACTTTTATCATAAGTTTATGGTCTAATAATAGCTTCTCATATTTAGTAAATGATTTCATTAATAACAATTTACCCTCCCCATACAAATATTTTCAGAATATAACTTTGAAATCATAGAAAATTTGAAAATTTTTTTAAAAAATGAGCCCTTCAAATTTTTCTCTGACTTTAGCTATTCGAAACACAGAGAGGGGGGGGGTAAAAAAAAAAAATTATTGCCAGAAGGTAGTACATTTTGTTTACTATGGAATGGCATTAAAATTTTTAAAATCTATGACATGACGAAAATTGATCATTTTTACCCACTGTGGGTGGGTGGGTGGGCGGATGAAGCGAAATATATTTTTTACAGGTGAAGCTAATAAAAGTGTGTTAAAAATAAAAAATAAAAAAATGTCTATTAAAAACTCTCCTTAGAGATCCCCCCCCCTAAAAAAAAAAAAACATAACACCAATTTTTTTAAATAGGTCAGAGATATTGATCAGCTGATCAAAGGAATCCAGCGAGCGACTTGTTGGCGCGGGGCTGCGCGGCGTCGAGGGTGGTGCTCGATTTGTGCGGCAAGAAAAGTTGCCTTGCAATGGGCTTGAATTATTTTTGTGCAAATATGTTTTCGTAAAATTTTGTATGAAAACGTTCTCGTAGAGAGTCCAGGGTGGGATTAAAGTGAAGGTCTCTAGATTATCTTTGCAATAAAAGAAAGTTTAAGAAGATGCGTTTTGTATTTTAGTCTTTCTGAGGGAAAGAATTTTTCAGAATTTTTCAGAGGTAGTGTTTGCTTTGGATTTGATTAGCGGGGTTAAAGGAGTGACGAAAAAATGTCTGCTAAAGATCCAAAGGTTGAGAACATGATGAGCTACCCTGTAAAAGTTACATAATCGAAATCGGAGATGAGACGGCTGAGCAATTAGCATGAGAAGTTTGAAAATGAGTATTCCCTGATCGCGCTAAGCACAAAATCACCCGAAAAGGTCGTGTGAGGCATTTTAAGAATTAATTTAGTGGAAGGGTTGGCTTTGGTTTTGCTTTGCGGGGTAACGGGCTCACGAAAAAATATGGGCTAAAGATCTAAAAGTTGAGAACATGATAGGCTATCCTGTAAAAGTTATAGAATGCAAATCGGTGAAGAGTTGGCTGAGCAATTAGCGTGACACATATACAGAGTAATCCAAAGTCAGTTAAAAATGTCATAAAACGTAATAATATAACTTCTTTAATTACTAATGATGTCATTAATCCTAAAGGCTTAATAGGAGAACTGTAATTTATTTGCAGAACAACCATTATGCAGCCTTAAAATTCATAAAATTCCTGCATAAGTGGAAAATTTGTATGAAAATACGCAGAAATCAAGAAAGTAGACTTTACTTCAAATGCAATTTTCTCCGAAGGCCGCAGGTTGCCCCAGCAAATTTTTGTTTTCAACGATGCATAAGGATCTCTACTTTAATTTGATACCAGTGAGAGCGCGGGCAAATGCGGAAAGTTTTTTAAAAGTTAAAAAGAAATACAAATTTTGGGGAAAAATCCCCATTTTTAATTAAAATGCTATTATTAAAAAACTATTTCACTTTTATCATAAGTTTATGGTCTAATAATAGCTTCTCATATTTAGTAAGTGATTTCATTAATAACAATTTACCCTCCCCATACAAATATTTTCAGAATATAACTTTGAAATCATAGAAAATTTGAAATTTTTTTTAAAAAATGAGCCCTTCAAATTTTTCTCTGACTTTAGCTATTCGAAACACAGAGAGGGGGGGGTAAAAAAAAAAAATTATTGCCAGAAGGTAGTACATTTTGTTTACTATGGAATGGCATTAAAATTTTTAAAATCTATGACATGACGAAAATTGATTATTTTTACCCACTGTGGGTGGGTGGGTGGGCGGATGAAGCGAAATATATTTTTTACAGGTGAAGCTAATAAAAGTGTGTTAAAAATAAAAAATAAAAAAATGTCTATTAAAAAACTCTCCTTAGAGATCCCCCCCCCCCCTAAAAAAAAAAAAAAACCATAAAACCAATTTTATTAAATAGGTCAGAGATATTGATCAGCTGATCAAAGGAATCCAGCGAGCGACTTGTTGGCGCGGGGCTGCGCGGCGTCGAGGGTGGTGCTCGATTTGTGCGGCAAGAAAAGTTGCCTTGCAATGGGCTTGAATTATTTTTGTGCAAATATGTTTTCGTAAAATTTTGTATGAAAACGCTCTCGTAGAGAGTCCAGGGTGGGATTAAAGTGAAGGTCTCTAGATTATCTTTGCAATAAAAGAAAGTTTAAGAAGATGCGTTTTGTATTTTAGTCTTTCTGAGGGAAAGAATTTTTCAGAATTTTTCAGAGGTAGTGTTTACTTTGGATTTGATTAGCGGGGTTAAAGGAGTGACGAAAAAATGTCTGCTAAAGATCCAAAGGTTGAGAACATGATGAGCTACCCTGTAAAAGTTACATAATCGAAATCGGAGATGAGACGGCTGAGCAATTAGCATGAGAAGTTTGAAAATGAGTATTCCCTGATCGCGCTAAGCACAAAATCACCCGAAAAGGTCGTGTGAGGCATTTTAAGAATTAATTTAGTGGAAGGGTTGGCTTTGGTTTTGCTTTGCGGGGTAACGGGGTCACGAAAAAATATGGGCTAAAGATCTAAAAGTTGAGAACATGATAGGCTATCCTGTAAAAGTTATAGAATGCAAATCGGTGAAGAGTTGGCTGAGCAATTAGCGTGACACATATACAGAGTAATCCAAAGTCAGTTAAAAATGTCATAAAACGTAATAATATAACTTCTTTAATTATTAATGATGTCATTAATCCTAAAGGCTTAATAGGAGAACTGTAATTTATTTGCAGAACAACCATTATGCAACCTTAAAATTCATAAAATTCCTGCATAAGTGGAAAATTTGTATGAAAATACGCAGAAATCAAGAAAGTAGACTTTACTTCAAATGCAATTTTCTCCGAAGGCCGCAGGTTGCCCCAGCAAATTTTTGTTTTCAACGATGCATAAGGATCTCTACTTTAATTTGATACCAGTGAGAGCGCGGGCAAATGCGGAAAGTTTTTTAAAAGTTAAAAAGAAATACAAATTTTGGGGAAAAATCCCCATTTTTAATTAAAATGCTATTATTAAAAAACTATTTCACTTTTATCATAAGTTTATGGTCTAATAATAGCTTCTCATATTTAGTAAATGATTTCATTAATAACAATTTACCCTCCCCATACAAATATTTTCAGAATATAACTTTGAAATCATAGAAAATTTGAAATTTTTTTTAAAAAATGAGCCCTTCAAATTTTTCTCTGACTTTAGCTATTCGAAACACAGAGAGGGGGGGGGTAAAAAAAAAAAATTATTGCCAGAAGGTAGTACATTTTGTTTACTATGGAATGGCATTAAAATTTTTAAAATCTATGACATGACGAAAATTGATCATTTTTACCCACTGTGGGTGGGTGGGTGGGCGGATGAAGCGAAATATATTTTTTACAGGTGAAGCTAATAAAAGTGTGTTAAAAATAAAAAATAAAAAAATGTCTATTAAAAAACTCTCCTTAGAGATCCCCCCCCCCTAAAAAAAAAAAACCATAACACCAATTTTTTTAAATAGGTCAGAGATATTGATCAGCTGATCAAAGGAATCCAGCGAGCGACTTGTTGGCGCGGGGCTGCGCGGCGTCGAGGGTGGTGCTCGATTTGTGCGGCAAGAAAAGTTGCCTTGCAATGGGCTTGAATTATTTTTGTGCAAATATGTTTTCAGAGGTAGTGTTTGCTTTGGATTTGATTAGCGGGGTTAAAGGAGTGACGAAAAAATGTCT